>JAPFFP010045718.1:0-11454 GCA_026153255.1 Solanum medicagineum | reverse complement strand
CAAGTGGGGTCTGGGGAGGGTAGAATGTACGCAGACCTTACCACTACCATAAAAGTAGAGAGGCTGTTTCCTGGGAAGTAAGAATGAAACAATAAAAATTTTCTATGAAAAATATAATATAAAATTAAAATAATCAAACCTCACTCAAAACTTTAAAAAGTTTATATATGATATTGAAATAGCCGTGCAGAATTTGATAAATAGTTTTTATAACATTAAAATAATATTGATTTGTTGAAGTGCTTGAAATTTAAAGAATATTTCAAAAAATAAATTTGATCTTTTTATAAGTACAATAATGATAGACTTTAGATATTCAATAGTGAGTGAACAAAAATAGAAGAAGAAATAAAAAAGGTAAATGCATGTAAGAGTAATAGTTTGGGTTCATGATAACCGTTAAGATATAAATAGATCAACGAACAAGTAGCTATTAAGGAAGATGTCACGCCCCGAGCCTACACCCTGGACGTGGCCGACACTCGAAAATCATTTCTAGTCCCAAGCGAACCACTTGACCTGGCTAACTTACTCAGCGGAAGACAATAATACTGTAATGAACTAGAATGGACTCAAATTTCATGAACTTAAAGAATACAGTGACAAAGTATACAACTTAACATAAAAGCTTTCGAAGAAATAACTTGAAACAGTGTCTTTTTAGTCTACGATGCCTCTAAAGTACTGACTTTGAAATAAGGCACCGGAGAAGACTCACAGGTACCTCAACAAAATTAAATACAAATAAATGGAAACTCCTGAGCTCCTCTGGATGCTAAGAGGTCTCACCGACCGCTGATGGAGACTGTCCTACTGATCAGCTGCTATCATAGACACCTGCAGTTGCATCATGATAAGATCCAGCGCTAAAGGCGTCAATACGTGGAATGTACGGTATATAAGATGGCCAAAACGTAATAAAAGTAGAATACTTACTTTAAAACTGCTCCTAGAGATAACTTAACTAACAAACTATGTCATGCATATGAAATATACATATATATTGTTAAACTTGTCAGAAGTGCAACTCAACATAAGAGAAACATTTACGTTAACACTTTAGTGTATATAACTAAATATATATAAAACATGGTACTCAAAATTTAGCTCTATACTTGGCGCAACATCATTAAATATGTAGCATAAATAAGTAAAATACTTTAATAAGGAAATACTGAATCTGTACTATGTAGAATAAAAATCTTTACTTCTTGGGAAGTTTCTCTAACCAACAACCATCACTATGAGTTTCGTGATGATACAACGTCTTTACCACGCTGCCAGAGCCATCCCGTACTTTGCCGGGGTAGGGGACGAAGAACTAGGGGAGTGGATCCATCCCAAAACTGGGTCATCTCAGTGGCTAAAGAGAAAAGTACCGTAGTACAATACTATCCTATGCTGGCTACAAAGTTTATGAGTTTGAGTAATTTATTCTACTCTCACCCATATCGGTGCTCAATACTACTCCCAAAATACCTTATATAGCTCATACGTAAAAGATCATAAATTCTTGAAATATGGCTTTCTTGGGGACTTAGCCCAACTTACTACTTAGTTTACTCATTTAACTTCTTTAACTTTACTAAAACTAGTATCTTTCATTTACTTTCAAACATACTAGATTTCTCAACTAAGGTACCAAGAAACTTTCAAGAAAATCATTGCTTAATAAATTATGTACTTAGCTAAAATGCAAGAATGATTCAATCTCGTCTTGAACAATAAGCTTTATGGGTGTTCATGAAATCCATGTGAATTTACACAAAATCATTTATAACTTAAAAATCTAGGAGTCAATACTTTAATAACAATTAAAGAATCAAGATTCATCATTATTAAATCAAGAATCTATGCATACATAAAAAAATTTACTAAACTTTGCAAGATTTTCATGAAAGTAATCGAAATCAAGACTTAAGACTTCTGGGATGAAAACTAGGTTATACTGTCTAAAATATTCTAAAAATAATAATTTTAGAGTGGCCTTACATACCTGGGAAAAGAATTCTTGAAGAATCGGAAAAAAAGTTCTTGAGCCTTGCTACGAATCTTGATCTTTCTTAGGCTTGAGTCCTTGAGAGGGATTTCCGAAGAATGAGGGTGTAAAATAAGCGTTTAGGGCTTAAATACGACTTAAAACTGATTAGTTTGGGATTAAGGGGTGTGGGAAAGGTCGAAACTACCCTCCCCAACTAAACGAAAAAAAAAATCAATCGGATTTGTACAGGTGCGCGTTGCGCACTTGTGTTGCTTTCCTGATTTTTGTAAAGTTTCAGTTTACATCGAAATTTCGAAAAAGAACAAGTGTGATTCCGCGTCTTTTCCACGTCGTGGAAGGGGCGCGGAATGCTCATTGTTTTTTACTTTCTTTGAAAAAAATAATTCGCGTTTTTTCGCATTAAAGTCGAGTCGAGACCATTTTCTGAGTTAATTTTTCGCATTGATCGCAAATCCGGTCTCAAATTTGCAAACAGAGCATGAGAAGACACATTACGGGCAAGGTCAATTCTAGGGGTATTTTCGTCTTTTCACCGGGTGTTACAAAAGAATACTATAATTAAGTAAATGCTATTTCATTTCTTAATTATTACAATGATATCTATATTAAATAAAGTAAATAATTACCATTAAATTTTCTATCCATTTTCTTAAAAAATCAATAAATAATATATAAATTTTTAGAAAAAATCAGGAGTCGTAAAAGATTTGGAGCCTCAAGCGGTTGCTTTAGTAGCCTTATAGTTGAGATGGGTCTGCCACAAGTCATACTAACAATCCATAGGAAAAACTTCTCAGACCATAAGTCATAGTTATAGACTACAAATCGTGGAATGAGGGCTTAAGCTTGGGCGGAGAGGGCTCATCCAAATCTTCTTCAGTAGAAAATTATATTATTTATATATTATTAAAATATTTTTTTAGGTATATATAGCATATGTTGATTCTTTAAATGACAAGTTTATATATTCATTTTTTCAAATTTTGAAATTCAAATTAAAATTTTGACTCCGACACTGACTTAGGGATAAAGAGGATTTAGGTTGACCTTTCCAAGACCACGGATGATGATTTGATGACCATGATCGTACAGTCATATCACATCTTGTACGTTCTAGATTTTTATTTATAATTTACGCACTATTGATGAGAAAGATTACACTTTGGTTGTTGCTTAGAACCACCTTACTTGTGTTTTGAGCGACACAACACACTGATTCATGATTATTGATTTTATTATCATAATTCAAAATTTTGAATTTGATTATTCATCTGTTAAGTTCATAATAATATTTTTTACTATATATTTTGATTGTGTTCGTGCAAATGCGAATAATTAAATCTGATAATTAGGATTATGGAAATCATGATTCTTCAACATTGTGCATGCATATTATTATATGTGTGTGATTTAACTTCTTTTGAAAAATCACTTCTGAAATGTAACAAATATAAAACAGTTAAAGAAAATATATTTACAAAAAGTTAATTCTTTTAAATAATTAAGAAACTTGATTTAAAAAGATTTTAATAAATAAAACTTTAAAAATTTAGAGAAAATGGGTAAGACGTTCATATTTCCACTTTAAGAAGATGTTAGCTCCCAAAATATTTGACTAACTTTTTTTTTGGAAGAATGATCAAGTAAAAAGAAAACACATTTTAACGCCCTTTTCATATTTGAAAAATAAATTAATTTTATTCAAAACAATTGATTAAGTAAAAGAGCACTTGAACAAAATCCCGAGATGGAGTAAATCTGCACAAAACATAATCCGATTCATCTGTTAGGAAAATTTAACTAAGTTAATTGAAAAGCTAAAGTTCAATCCAAATGACAAACAATAACATACCCGACAGTGGAATTCCACAAGCTAAAATTAGAATCCAAACGAATTACAAGAAATAATTAGAACAAATAAAGGGAAGAAAAATTTGGGCCCAAGCTTGGTTGTTATCTTCTTGGACTAGTGACTTGGGCCTGTTGATGCATTTTGGGCTTTTGGCCGACCTTTTGATATGTACACCAGTGTATATCAATAATGTATATCAGTATATATCATTTTCAAATTCTGTATATTTGCTTCCATTTCACTACATATCAACTTCTTTATCTTGAATATATCCAAGAGTGATTCGATAACGTCAACTCCACGGTATATAAAGGTGGAGTCCAAAATGAATTTGGATTAATGGATTTTTATCTAAACTAATCACAAATTTTAAAAAATGACAAGTTTGGTGCACTAAAATTTTCTCTGTGTGAAGGATTTGAGAAAAGGTGCGGCCACAAATTTAAACAATAAAAAACAGTTAGGCGATTAATGACCCATCACCAAATTACTCCTTGCATGAATTAGGCTAGATAGTTTCAACTAGGTAAACAAAGTGGAATCCATATTTTAGATGACTTTTAACAAAAAAAACATAGCAAATATCTATATATTCATAATTAGAATCACAAATCAAAGTTATAAACAATGTACCCTCAAATAGAGCAGTGATAAAACTTGGAAATCGAAAACAAAAAAAGGGTGATCTTAATACAAAAACACTACTTTTGAAAGGGTTTTCCAAATATTTATAAAAGATAGTAATTATACCATAAACATATAGAAACAGAAATATATACATTACTTATTTTCTTATAAAAACAAAATGAACATATATATATATATATATATTTATAAAGCTAAGTATTCTAAATTATTTCAAATTGAAGAAGCTCAAAAACTAATTAATCAATATCGTGGAGGGCAACATTGTGTCAACACATGTACTTCGTTTCAGAATTATTACTTTTTAACAGTTGCAAACGTTAAAGTAAGAATAAAATAGCAAAATATTTCGTCAAATAAAAAATGCTTATAAGTTAAAAAGTCATAAATGAGAAATGATTAACTTATAATTTTTTACTGTTAATAAAACGCGTGAATAAATTAAAATTACATATAAGCGAATTTGACCTAGTTTTAAACTTAAGCCAAACTAAAGTGTATTGTATCACATTGCAAGTTTTCTTTAAAAGATTGTTTCTAACTTTTAGAAGAGGTCGATAATATTTACTGAGTTTTATATTCACAGTTGTTTGAATTAAAAAAAAGTAAAAGAAAATATTAACACGTTATATCTCAATTATTTATTTATATGTTTCTTTTTTCATGTCTGAATAAAGGGATCTTAGGCTAGTCTGGTTCCAACACGACGTACAATTTATATTACTCCCACGTTTAAGGTGTTAAATACTTTTTGAGGTAATTCCAAATATGTATATTAATTTACCAAAAAAAATTATAGCTAAGAAAATAATAAAATAAAGGGAAAACTATACAAAAGAACCTCAATGTGAAATTATTTACTCAAAATTGAACCCAACTCGTTGTGATATTGTGGCAGTATATTGATATCATATGGAATTATATTTTTTAAGAAATAGACAAAAAATAATTAAAAAATTATGAAACTCTAATTTAGTAGATAATATATTCATTGTGATACTCTGTCGGTATTGGTATCGTATAAGACTGCAGCTAGAGCTGTCAATACGGGCCGGCTCACCCCATCCGGGCTAGTCCTTACAGGCTTTGGAATTTGACAAGCCAGGTCGGGCTGACCCCTCTTTTTTTTTACGTGCTAGAAAATAGCTACCCCAACACATTTGTACATGGGCCGCGGGCCTTGCCGGGCCTGCACATTTTTATTCTTATTATTTTTTAATAAATTTTTAAATTAAATTATAATTTAAACATATTAAAATAAATAGCAACATGATAATAATACATAGTATTAGTGTTACTATTATTCTTTTCATCCATCTTTACTTGTCCACTATACTATTTTGAGATGTCCAACAATACTTGTCCACTTTGTGAAATCAAAAAATAATTTCAAACTTAATTTTTAGTTTATCCTTATCATAATTATAGTAGTTATTTTCTTGTTATATTTTTCAAGACATTGTAATTGTTATATTCAAAAGGTGATTTAGTAAAATTGCCCGTATTATTTACTGTTTCTTAATCCCTGTGCCAAATCAATAACAGATAAGTAAAGATGGACAGAGGGAGTACATATTATAAAAACATAATTTGAATCTAAGTTTTAATATTAAAAGTTTTAAATGAACTTTGAGTTTAGACTCTTATTATTTTTTAATCTATTTTTATTTTTAATTATTTTTTCATTTGGCCCACAGGCCGACCCAACCCATATTACAAAAGCCCCACAAACCAACAGGTTTATTCAGACCGGACTAAAAAACTAATATTTTAAATGGGCTCCAAAAATCGTAGCCCAACCCTGCTAAATCATAGGTTAGACCAGGTCGGCCTAACGGGCCTAGTCCATATTGACGACTCTAACTAGAGCTTAATTCTCTGTGATATTCCATTGATATATTGATACCCTGTCGGTATCATACAGTTTTGGGCTCTTTTTTTTTTTTTTTAAGAAATTGAACAATTAAGAGAAAATTATTAAAGTCACAAACTTATTTAACTTTCAATTAGTAGAAAATATATTCTAGTGATCCTCCGTGGTATATTGATGCCATATCAATATCATATAGGACCGAACATAATTCTCTGTGTTACTCTATCGGCATACAGATACCTTATCTGTACCATATAATTTTAGGCTCTTTTTTTAATAAATAAAATAATTAAGAAAAAATTATTAAAGTCACAAACTTTTTATTAAATTCTAACTTAGTAGAAAAATATTCTTTGTGATACTCTGTCGATATATTGATACAATATCGGTATCATATTGAATTGAGTTTAATCATCTGTAATACCCTATTGGTATATTGATACCCTGCCGATATATCATATAAGGGGGCACTAACATCAACGTGATGTCAGCTCGCGAATTTTAATAGTAAGGAGATATATGCATGCAAATAATTTTCTTTAAAGGGGTATAAACTTAGTTTTCCCTATAAAATATAGCCAAATTTGCTATTTAGCTACGGTTCATTTTAATTGCGGTTAAATCAAGGTTAAATAATATTAGTTTTTTTTACTTCTTATTAGTCATGATTCACTTTTATTATTTATTAGCTATGAGTTGATCGTGGCCAAATGCCTAATTTATTTTTATTTTTTTGTAAGTGAGAAAATATAAATTCATCATCGATGTTATCCTAAATTTTTTAAAAAGACATTCTAATTATGGGCAGACCTATTACCGCATGAATCTATTTAGTTTTTCTGTAAATATTCCATTTTGACCCATTTTCTCATCTACGTTTGTGAGTACGCTGCTGATGTGCATGAAGCTCTCATTTTACTTCTAAAAACCAATTAAAAAGTGCCATGTTTCAATCATTTTCTCTATTAATTAATTATTTTATTTTTAAATATGTCATCTTCCCCGAATTTTCAAAAAAGCCTTTGATTGGAAGATTTTTTTTTAATAGAAAAATAAGCACTCTCTAATGAAACTAACTCAAAGGGATAAGCATATGATTTAATTTCTAGTTCAAAAAGTCAATTTGTGAAATCGTTCAAGATTTAATTTCTTCTTAATTATATATTTCTTTTAAATTTGAGAAATTTCAAGAACATTGAACACATTCTTTTAACAAAATTTAAATTGCTAAATAATAATGAATTTGAGTTAGAATTCTATTGGTTAGCTCCAAGGAGCCACCACCAATTGGCAGCCTCAAACCCCTCTCCGCCCAACTCACAACGACTGCCAAACAACCCCATTGTTCTCATTTCCCCATTACCATCTCTGCAAGCTAGCGAGCTTCAAGCTCACATAACTATGAACCAAACCCATTATCTGTCCCTCTTCTCCTTCGCTACATCAAGAAGTCTGACCAACAGTTCCCAAACGATCCACTAAACCAACAAACTAACATCAACTTCGATGAAGAAAGCTAGCGAAACACAAAAATTTCGAGCCCGTACGAGTGAATAAAGCAACCAAACAAAAACCCATAAATTTGAGTTAAATTTTGTTTATTAAAAATTTAAAGTTTTGACGGAGAATTTTGTATGAGTTAAAGCATAACCAATAATTTTATTTTTGAAACTGTTCTGGTTGGATTGATCCATGTTTTAAATTAATTTAATTAACTAAAAGGAGGTGAGTCTCACGCATAGGCCCATAGATGAGAAAGTATGTCAAAATGGGGTATTTACAAAGAAACTAAATAAATTCATGGGGTAATAGGTCACCCGCAAAATTAAGATGCCTTTTTGAAAATTTAGGACATCAGTGGTGACTTTATGTCTTCACTCTTTTGATAACTAACCATAAAGTAGTGTACATGTAATGTGTCAATGTTATAGAGATAGTATATAAACATATATGGACATTGTATAAATGGTGTATGAACATGTATATATAATATATAAATAATTATGTATTGTATATACAATATATCGATATTTATATAAATAGTTGTAGTGTATATATAATGTACCAATGTTGTATAAATCATGTATAAACTTGTGTTAATATCATGTATATGATATATGAACATATATATACAATGTACAAATAATTATGTAGTGTATATGTAATATAACGATATTGTATAAATGCATATAATTATGTATCGAATTATATAAATAATCATATAATGTATCGATATTTATTGACTATCACTCATTCTCACCTTAATAAATAAAAAACAATAAAGAACGTATATATTTTATTTTTCCACAAGAAAGTGTAACAACTGGAAAAGGAAAAAAAATTTAAAAGAAGATAATATATCATCTGGTATTAGTATTTTAATGGTTAAAATCTATTCTTAATTTATTTTTTACAATAATTACTTTTGTATCAAAGATTTGAACAATGATGGGATCTTTAGATTTTGACTTTATCTAACAAACATATCAAGATAACGAATTTACACAAATGCACCTAGTGTTTTATTTTATTTAATTTATAATATTTGTTCAATTTCCTATAGCTTGATTTCACTATAAAAAATGATAGTAATATATAAAAAATGGAGAGTTACGAAAGAGGAAGGGGGAGGTTGATTTTGTTGATCTGTATGAAAGAGATACACTCTCTCTGTACATTTTTAGTAGTTGGTAATTTCTAAAATAGATTTTTAATTTTATTTGTGATTTTTAGCATATTAAGAAAAACAGGGAGTATCTTTTTCATGTTTTATTCTTATGATTAAATATTATTTTTCAAATTATTTTTAAAAATTTAATACTAAATATCAATTAATGGAGATAGTCTGATAGAATACCTATATATAAATAATTATTTTCTTAATGAATATACCAAGAGATAAAATATACCTATATTTTCTTTCTGTTCATGAGATCATTAATTAGGCAAAAATTATGAAAGAGATTATGAGTTCTCATAGGGGTTCTAGAAAGGGAAAAAAAATTTAGTAACTTAATTAATTGACTATCAAAGCTTTTAACTTATTGATGAGTGATCCATTCCTTATTTTGTAAATTTTTTTCAAAAATTGAAGTAGGACAAAGAAAAATGAGGAGTGGATAACGAGGTGGGAAATCGAACTCTCATCAATAAAATGAAAGTTTAGTTAATCAATTAAGTGAGTAATTAAGATTCATATATTCTCCTCTCTTTGTACATTATTGTCTTTACTATATGGTAAAACTGAGGGTGACAAAATTAAACCCAACCCGTTCAAGCCGCCCAAACCGTTGAAGTTTGGGCGGGTTAATAACCACCCATTTAATAGCTTAACCCATCTCAACCCAACCATTTAAAACTGGATTGATATTCAACCCAAATTAACTCGAGAGAGATCTTGTAAAAATAATTTTAAAATGCTTTTTTTTTAATTTGATATGTTTTATATAACCAAAATTAAGAAAAATATAAATTAATTAAGTGGATACATGGAGTATGGGGGTAAGAATAGGGAACTAGATGGTGGGGAATTTATGTTGTTGTGTCAACTGGAGTTGATGGGAACCTGATAATGAAATACTTGGTCTAACAATTGGTATAGTTGTTGAGGTTGATAAGGTGATAAAGGGCATGTGGGAGACGGAGAGGGAACTTGATGATGGGGAAGTAGTAGTAGTTGTGGCTGATGGGGTGTCAAGTATGGATTGGAACTTGCTGGTAGTGTTGATTTTGCATTTGAAATCCTGTCAATATTGGTAGAGAACTTTCTGCTAGAAAAAGTGTTGTTGTCGCAGCTGTTTGGGCAACAGATATACTGGATTTGACCCTCCATATATGCGCAAAGAAATATAAAGTTCAACTAGTCAAACTTCACAAGAAATGATTTGTAAGCAGTTTTAAAAACTATGTCCTGTTGCTGGTGGAATGCATGTGGTTGCTAAGATTGATAAGGAAAGTGATAGGGCATCGGTTATGGATATATGTTGGGAATTTACTAGGGATATTAACGTTGTGTCGGTTCAAATATGCTGGATTTGGAATCAAAGTTTACTGATGTGATATCTCGTTTGATAGAAAATGTGGTGGCTGGGCTTGATAAGGGGATACATGGAGTATGGGGGTAAGAATAGGGAACTAGATGGTGGGGAATTTATGTTGTTGTGTCAACTGGAGTTGATGGGAACCTGATAATGAAATACTTGGTCTAACAATTGGTATAGTTGTTGAGGTTGATAAGGTGATAAAGGGCATGTGGGAGACGGAGAGGGAACTTGATGATGGGGAAGTAGTAGTAGTTGTGGCTGATGGGGTGTCAAGTATGGATTGGAACTTGCTGGTAGTGTTGATTTTGCATTTGAAATCCTGTCAATATTGGTAGAGAACTTTCTGCTAGAAAAAGTGTTGTTGTCGCAGCTGTTTGGGCAACAGATATACTGGATTTGACCCTCCATATATGCACAAAGAAATATAAAGTTCAACTAGTCAAACTTCACAAGAAATGATTTGTAAGCAGTTTTAAAAACTATGTCCTTTACGAATATCATCCACCATAGCTTTGTGATTTACTTAAGGGATCAAACAAAAACCGTTGAATTGATAATCAATCAGTGAAAGTGCAAAAACTTTCATCTACAGAAATACAATACAAGTTTTTAATCTAAGTAGTTTATTGCCAACGATATCAAACCGGGAATATACGAAGTCGAGAGCGATTTGTATAACTACACTGTGTATTGCCAATGATATCAAACCTAGAATATACCAAGTCGAGAGTGATTTGTATAACTACACTCTCGTTCCCTGACCTCCTTCTGAAACCTAAGCCGACTAAAAGAGCAATAATGTCCTACAGAAATTCTCAGTTGAGCCTACATTTGCGAATCAAGATTCAAGTCTGATATTTAGATAGGTTGAATTTGATTTAACGAATTGCATGCATTTCGATTCTATTATCAAAGAAAAGAAGCCAAATTTTTTTATTCATAATAGCAATGATATATAGGTTATGTCACGACCCAAAATTCAGGCGTGATGGCACTGGTCTTTTCCCACCAAGACAAGTCAGCCTACAACCCAACTATA
>JAPFFP010045717.1:0-11454 GCA_026153255.1 Solanum medicagineum | reverse complement strand
TCTATGGAAATGGAGGGAGACGTTTAGGCCATGCAGTTGCCTCATCAATCATTGAGCTGGGATTGCCAACCTTAATGTTCTGTGCGTTACTTTGGTCAGCCCCCTTCTTTTTCTTTGGGATTAACTCAGTCAAAGGGCATCAACTTCTTGTGTTGACTGCATTAACTTGCTTAGGGTTGGGAGCAGTGGTACTTGGGAGGCCCCGTTAAGGTCTAGAGTTCATTGAGCTAGCCAACTATCCCAATTACTTCTCCAAGTTCTAGAGATCCTGCATATTCCTCTGAATATCCTCTTCTTATCTATTCTGGTTTGCTAAAAAGTGCCTCAGCACCTCACTATCAGTCATATTGTTTGGGTTAGCCTATTTGAAGGCTACTACATTTGTTGGTTCTGATAAGCATTTCCACCCTGTGGTGTTTCCTGAGGTGCCACCCAATTTTGTTGATTACCACCCAAGAAAAGTAGTGGTGGTTCCTCCAATTAGGGTTATATAAGTTGCTGAAGCATTGATATCCACCTCTGTAGGCATTTCCCACAAAGTTTAGCACTTCTGGATTTGCTCCACAAAACTCAACAGTATGGTCACTTCCCCCAAAACATCACACAAACCATTTTTTTGATGTTGTACCATGTTGACTCGAGCTGATTGTTGATGCATTATAACTGGGGCTTGCTATTTATTACCCTGTGCCAGATTGTTGAAGTGGGTGGTCATCATGTTCTACATGCCCGACATTTGAGCCTGCATGGTAGTAATAGCACCAATGTCCAACACACCAGCCTACTTCAGGACTACTGGTCGGCTTGATCCTCCATCCCGTTTCGGGTTTTCTTGTGCAATCCTATTGAGAAGATTGTACAATTCATTGTATGTCTTCTCCAATTCTTGGCCACCTATAGTTGAATCAAGGAAAATTTTGGTGTTGGGTTCCAACCCACTAATGAAGGTATGGAGCAACACCTCGTTAGCTTGACAATGGTGAGGACAATTTATTAGAAGAGTTTAAACCTGTTACAAGCTTGATAAAGATTGTCTCCTAGCGTTTGCTTGAAACTCAGAATCTCACTCCTAAGTTTTTTTGTCTTGGCGGACGAGAATAATCACATGAGGAATTTGCAGGCAAGATCATCCCAAGATGTGATAGAGTTTTGTGGCTTAATTTGTAGCCACCTCTGTGATTCCCCAGAAGTGAGAAGGGGAACAAGGACATCCTCATGTAGACTCTATTCACTCCCATGGGGATGAAGGTATCAACAATCTCTAAAATGTTTTGAAGATGGATCTGTAGGTCTTCGTGTGGTAGCCTGGTGAACTATCTAGTAGAGTGTAGCAACTAAACCATGTTCTTCTTCTGTTCCCACTGAACACCTTGCTCTGGCTTGAGAAACAGTTTGTGACATTAGTAGTTCTCGAGATTGCCACATCCCGAACTGGCCTCTGTCCTTATGGTGCAGGTGTAGGTGCTGGTAGTGCAGGTGAATTTTGTCCACCATGCCCTCTCCAATGGGATCGATTTCTTCTTATTATCCTTTAGATCCTCCTGTTTGATAAGTTCAATCGGTGGCATTTAAAAAAAACCCTGGTCTACTCTTTGATTGATGAAAACAAGAATCGTAATCTTCCAACTTATGGACCAATTACCTGCAAAATAGCACAACTAATAACAAATGTAACGAGCACCACAAAATAAGACAACTTAGATAATTAACCAATTTGCTTCAAATCCTCAATAACAGTGCCAAAACCTTGTTGCTCCCAAGCACACGCAAGTGAATGTGGTGTAACAAATAATATAGTGGCCCTGATTAAGGAGCCAGGTTGTCGAACCCAAGAGATTTAAATGAAATCAGCAACTAATCCAAGCTATCACGTTTGAAGTGCTTTAAGTAAAAGTATGTAAATATTTATGCAAAGAAATTAAATAACTAAATTACTTCCTATTTAAATTGGATTTTGTTATTAAGATATCAATTAATGAGAAATTCAAGGTTTGCGACCATAACGACTCCATTTACTCTCAACATTTGCACCTATGTCTGGTGTCACAGACTTGGTCGTAATTCCAACGTATTGTGCAGCCTAGCAAACTTTTAACCCAAGTTGCTAGTCAGCCTAACTCTTAGTGCTTAGCAGAATGTTGAAAGACTAAGCTAAAGAACTTATGAATGAACTTGAACTCTTGAAGAACAAAGAAAGAAACTTTGTATTAAGATCTTGGATGCTTGACAATGCTTTACTTGTGACTTGTTTTTCTTGGGCGGTGAAAATGAATGCCATGGGGTGGTATTTATGCTAGTCCACCTCCTAAATGGACAAATGAGTCTCTAGAAAACTCTACCAAAATATCTAAGATGTTTACAAAAGCAAGAATTCTCTACACCTATCTTGAAAGCTTTCGAACCTTCCATGCCTTTCTTTCATGATCCACATATCTCTAGGGAATTCCAGAGAATTTCAGAGTGCTTTAGCTTACTATGGGCATTTCTAAAGCATTTTGGGGCAGAATTTGAAAAGTCTGTCACATATGGCGACGTACTCAACACTTCCTTCTTGTATACCTCGATAAGGTTCTTGTAGTCTCATAATGCAAGGTCACATTCCCAGCTTACTCCCACATCTTGGAATGACTCGGTGCATAAGAATGTCCTCAACTTCTCATTCAAGCACCGTGGTGATGGCTGTAGGTGCTCTCTTTGACTCACTTATGGTTGGATCATCCTTATTTTTATTATACGGCTTCAATAGGCTCACATGAAAAATAGAACGCATCTCCAAGTGCGAGGGTAAAGTCAGGCGATAGGCTAGTTTACCAATGTGTTTCTCGATGGGAAACAAACGAACCCTCAATGTGCCTTACTAGCCCTTTATGCTCCTTTGCAAAACTTCGACTTTGATGTGGAAGGAGCTTAACCATGACTAAATCACTTTCCTCAAACTCCAAGTGTATCCTATTAGCATCAACCCACTTCTTCATTTTCTGTGCATCCTTTGCTAAGTATATCCTTGCAGAGTTGAACTTCTCATGCCATCGCTTGGCAAACTTGTACGCTGAAGGATTCAGTTATTGTCCCGTTGCTAGCTCGAATGGACTTGACCCAGTCGCCTCACTTTTATGCAGGTTGTATGAAAATTGGATGATGTTAAAGAGCTTGGCCCAATCGCTCTTGTTGTCACTGACATAGTGCCTCAAGTGTAGTTCCAGCAAAGCATTCACCCTCTCAATTTCGTGATCAGTTGTGGGTGAAAGCTTGTAGAAAATTTGAGCTCAAACCCCATCATTTTGAAGAGCTCCATCCATGACCTTCCTGTGACACGGGTGTCCTGGTCACTAATTATTGTCTTCGGTATGCCCCAATACTTCAGCACATGTTTGAAGAATAATCTGGTAGCATCCTCATCATTAAACATGGTCAGAACTGGTACGAATTCTCCATACTTGCTGAATCTGTCCACTACAACCATTATGTTGCTGCATCCTTCTGACTTTGGCAGACATATGATGAAATCCATAGAGATACTCTCCCATGGTTTCTCAGCAATTATCAATGGCTCTAATAGACCAACAGTGGGATGTTGTTCCACCTTGTCTTGCTGGCACATAAGATAAGTCTTCACATAAAGCTCCATATCTTTCCTCATTTGGGGCCAATAGTAAGCTCGCCCGATGAGTGCCATCGTCCGTCGAACTACAAGGTGACCTACCCACCTTCAGTTGTGGCACTCCTTTATGATCTCCTTCCTTAAGCCTCTACATTTTTGCATGTAGATTCAATTTCCTTTGGTGATGAGCACCCTATCCTCAAGTCAAAACTGGCGCATCTTCCCCTGACTTGACAAACCTATCAAATTCTTGGCATGTGGGTCCTGCTCTAATCGTTCCTTTAGACGATCAACCAATGGAAAACTTGAGCTAGTGATAGAGGAAAGTTCGTCCTTTTTACTCAGTACATCGGCCACGACGTTCCCCTTTCCTATCTTGTACTCCATCATGAAGTCGAAGTCTTCTGAGATGGCTTTCCACCTTACCTGCTTCAGTGTCAGCTTCTTCTACTTAAGGAAGTAGCTTATCGCAACATTATCAATATTCACTATGAACTTTGTGCCCAGCAGATAATGTCTCCACGTTCTCAGGGAATGCACCACAATCGTCATCTCTTTTTCTTGGACTATATAGCGCTTCTCCGTATCATTAAGCTTATGACTCTAGTAAGCTATCAGATGACCCTCTTACATTAGGACCCCTCCTAGTGCAAAGTATGAAGAATTAATCTGCACCTCAGATGGTTTGGTGTGGTCAAGTAAGGTCAATACCGGCTCCTGGATCACAGCTTCTTTTAGCTTCTCGAATGCTACTTGGCACTTCTCATCCCAATCCCTGGTCCAGTTCTTCTTCAATAGGTCGGTGAGGGGACGTACTATTGCAGAATAACCCTTGATGAATTTCCTATAATAGCTGGTAGAAAGAATGAACTTCTGGAACCTTCATTGTGGTTCCCATTCTTGTATGGCCCGAACCATTGACTCATCCAAGAAGGTGACTTCCCATTGAGCAAATGCGCACTTCTCTTTCTTGATGTACAACTTGTTCTCCTAATGTACTAAGAGGACTTGCCTTATATGATTTACATGATCTTCCAAAGTGTTGTTATGTATGACAATGTCATCCAACTATGCCACCAAGAACCTATCTAGGAACAGTTGTAGGACACGATTCATGAGGGTGCAAAATGTTGTTAGTGCATTTGTGAGTTCGTAAGGCATAACAAGCAATTCATATGACCCATACCTTGTGATACACATTGTCTTCGGTTAGACTCCCTCAGCAATTCTTACTTGATAGTATTCGGACTGAAAATCCAACTTGGTGAACTTCTGTGCTTGGCCAAGTTGATCAAAGTGATCGGCAATAAGTGGGATTGGGTATTTGTTCTTTACCGTGATCAAGTTAAGCACCTGGTAGTCGACACATAACCGAAGCGATCTATCGTGCTTCTACTGGAACAAAATCGGGGCTCTATAGGGTACATTTGATGGAAAAATATACCTCATGTCCTTCAACTGCCTCCTTTATTCTTCAAGCTTCGGAGGCACCATGCGGTATGGCACTGCCACTGGCGGGGTCGCACCTGGTACCATCTCTATTCTTTGATCCACCTCCATCTTTGGTGGTAACCTCTTTGGCAACTCAGGCAGCATCACGTTTGTAAATTTCTCTAAGACATGCATAACTCCTTAGGGAAGATCTTCGATTGGAAGAATGGTTGCTTCTTCCTTCAGGGCTATGACGTAGGTTGGATCCTCCATATTTATTCCTTTGGAGAGTTTTATGGCCGAGATCTGCTTCTCCACGACTCGGGTTTCCTGCTCTAGTGGTACTAGATGAATCTTACCTTCCTCCAAGATACACAACGAGTTTGCAAAGAGGATAGGGACGATATTAACTTGGTCCATGAACTCATTACCCATGACAAATGGATAATCATCCATGGTTCCAATAAAGAAATCGATGTGGCTGTTCCAATCTCCCAAAATGACCTTTACATTCTGAACAACTCCAAAGGTGTTGGTAGGTTCAGAATTGACTCCTTTAAGCGAACTGTATCCTTTTTCGTAGCAGATGACCATCCTCTTTGCTCCTGCAGGGTGAGGAAGTTGTTGGTGGCTCCCGTGTTAACTACTGCCTTCATAGTGTGCCCTCCAATCTTTGCTTCTCTAAATAACCTTCCCATTTTTTCGTTCTTGGGCACCTGCACCTTTGCCTTGATTGCACCGCGAAGTTGTAGGTCGCCTATCTTCTCTTCCTCCCGTTCATGCTTCTCGATTAATGCTGAGAGTTTTGACCTCTTGGGGCATTCCCTTGCCTTATGTGGTCCTTCACAAATGAATAATTTGAGTAGGGGTCTCTCTCTAACTTTGTGTTCCTTGGATCCCTTTGCCTTATCGGTCGTCTCTTTGCCCTAATGTAGGTCTCCCCCACTCTTTCCCTTGCTTCCCTTATACTTTGGCTTAGGCTTCTCTAGTTTCTTTAGCTCGATAAGGGACTCAGCAATAGAAATAGTGGTGATCAAGTCTTGAGCTCCCCGTCTTTAGATCTCAAGTCTCGGCCACTGCTATAAACCATCCATGTAGGCAAAGAAAACTTCTTTATCAGGATAGTCGAGGATCCCAAGAAGTACCTTAATGATGTCCTTTTTGTACTCTCACATGCTCCCTTTGTGTTACAGTCGCCTCAACTTTCCCCGAGAATCTTCTTTCACATTACTGGCGTAAAACTGCTTCTTGAGTTCCGCCTTAAGCTCTGCCCAAGTACCAATAGAGAAGGTGTCTCTTTCAATGTCCACATGTCTCCTCATCCATTATACTGTCACATTGTACTCAAGGTCGAGACTAGCCATATCAATTTTTAGCACTTAGTCGGTCATTGCGAGCGCCTTGAGGAGTTGTTCCATACTCCAGAGAAAGTTATCTAGCTCCTTCACATTTCTGACCATTTGAAGGACTTGGGTCATGGAACATCTAATTTGGAAGGGGCAGACCTTACCTTGGACATAGATGGAACTCTTTTGGCAAGAGCCGTCTTGCACAAGCTATGCTCCTCCTCTGTTCTTTCAAGCTTGAGAAAGATCCTCACTAGTTCTTCCTGCATAGAAGAAATCTCCGCCTTGTGAGTCTCTTCCATGGCCTTTACACTGTCGAGACATTGGGCCAGGCCTTGTTTCATGGCGGTTTGCAACTCCTCTCGTAATCCATCTATGCTTTCTTTGCCTCGAGCTTCTCCTCCCCATCGGCTATTGCAAGCTCCATCTTGGCTGGCTATATCTTGAAACCTTCCATGGCTTCCCTTGACTGAGAGCTCTGGCATTCAAATTTCTACTCGACTACCTTGCCTAGTTGGGTAATCTCTTGTCCACCTTCCATCTCCTCGATGTTCCGATAGTCTTTAAACCATGCCCTGATACCAACTGCCACCGACTTGGTCATAACTGCAATGTACCATGTAGCGTAGTGAACTTTTTACTCAAGTTGCTAGTCATCCTAACTGTTAATGCTTAGCAGAATGTTGAAAGACTAAGCTAAAGAACTTACGAAGGAACTTGAACTCTTGAGGAACAAAGAAAGAAATATTGTATTAAGATCTTGGATGCTTTGCTGTGCTTTATTAGTGACTTGTTTTTCTTGTGTGGTGAAAATAACTGCCATGGAGTGGTAGTTATACTACTCTACCTCCTCAATGGACGGTTAGGATCATTTTGATCCAATGGCTACAAATGAGTCTCTAGAAAACTGAACCAAAATATCTAAGATATTTAAAAAAGTAAGAATTCTCTAGACCAATCTCAAATGCTCTGGAACCTTCCATGCCTTTCTTTCAAGATCCTAATATCTCTAGGGAATTCTAGAGAATTTGAAAGTGCTCGAGCTTAATATGGACGTTTCTAAAGCATTTTGGGGCAGAATTTGAGTGGTCCGTCACACTAGGTTCCTGACTACTAATTCCCGGGTTTAAATTACCTTAATAGTGTTGCTATGCCTCTGCTGGCCTACCATTTTTTACTTCCTAACTTCATCGTAGAGCAGGGATAGATAGACCAATACAAGTGCTTTAAAGTTATCTCCACGTATTATGAACCGAGCTAGGTGTAAGGGTGCTTGTCACGAGTATCTTTAACATGAATTAACCTAGTTCCTAGTTGAATAAGCTCCCTAAATAACTCTGGCTAATTTGGCGTATACATACCCCTAAGGTCACTCGTCTTATTTCTATTCCACCTTACAAAATGGCCTTGCCTAAATTAAGGGTATTGAAAGCCCAACTTCAAGAGTTGATAGGTAAAGATTTTATTAGACCAAGTGTCTCTCCTTAGGGTGCTCTGGTTCTTTTATTTAAGAAGGAAGTTGGGAGCCTTCATATGTGTATAGACTACAGACAACTGAATAGGGTTACTATTAAGAATAGGTATCATTTTTCCCATATTGATGACTTATTCGATCAATTGCAGGGTGTTTGTGTCTTCTCAAAAATTGATTTAAGGTCTAGCTATAACCAGCAAAAAATACGAACAATACACATACTAAAGACTACTTTTCTAACAAGGTATGGGCGCTATGAATTTTTTGTAATGTCCTTTGGACTTACAAATTCTCCTATTGCTTTCATGAGTTTGATGAATAGAATCTTTAAGCCGTAGATGGATCTATTTGTTATTGTCTTTATTGATGAAATATTAATCTACTCAAAGAGAAAGAAGGATCATGAAAAGCATCTGAGCATTGTTTTAGGGCTGCTAAAGGAGAAGAAATTATATGGCAAATTCCCTAAGTGTGAGTTCTGGCTTGATTCAGTTTCCTTCTTGGGGCATGTGGTTTCTAAGAATGGAGTTGTGGTGGATCCTCATAAAATTGAAGTAGTGAAAAATTAGGCATGGCCCACTAATGTCTCATAGGTGAGGAGTTTTTTTGCCTTGGCTAGCTACTACCATCGATTCATAAAGAGATTGCTTCCATTTCTTCCAAACTGACTAGTTTGACCAAGCAGAATGTTATATTTATATGGTCAGATTAGTGTTAAAAGAGTTTTTTGAAACTTAAGACCCTGTTGACTACTGCACTAATTCTTCCCTTGCCGGTAGAAGGTAAGGATTTCATTATTTGTTTGATGCATCTTTATTTTCATTTAGGTGTAATGTTAATGCAGGAGAGGAATATAATCTCCTATGCTTCAAGGCAATTAAAGGTTCATGAACGTCATCATCCCACTCATGATTTAGAGATGGTTGTTGTTGTATTTGTATTTGTATTGATGCAGTGGAGGCATTAGCTATACGAGGTCAAATGTGAAGTATATATAGATCATCGCAGTTTACAACATGTTTTCACACAAAAGGACGTTAATTTTGAGGCACAGAAGATGGATGAAATTTCTAAAAGACTATGATATCACTATTCTCCATCACCTTGGAGAAGCTAATATTGTGGGTGATGCGTTAGGTAGAAAAGCAGGAAGCATGGGGAGTTTAGCACATTTATTGGTTTCTAGGCATCCATTATCTAAAGCGGTCCAAACTCTAGCTAACGACCTTATGAGGCTTGAAGTAACTGAGAAGGGGGGAAAAATACACTTCCCCAACATGGCCCTTTTGTTGGGGAAGTGTAATTTTTGGCTTATATAGAGGCAAAATAATCATTTCTTGATAAGAATAAAGAAAAAAAGTTTGATGATGAGAAGCTGAGTCGAATTCGTGAAATAGTCTTGCGAGTGTCACGCCCAAAGTCCCGTTAAGACGGGCTGGCACCCGTTGCAGATAAGGCTCAGGAGAACCAACCTGTATGCATGTGCTTTCTACACATATTATAAGGTATTTCTACATTCACCAAGCCTTTTAGAAATTAAATCGTAATAACAAGCCAAAAGGAAATGCATATGGCTAGGCCGTTGGGGCCACGTTGGTTAAAGTATGAGACATGACCACACTTTAATTTACATAGTCTACAAGGCCCCTAAATAAGGAAAAGTATCTAATAAGGGTTAGGAAAAGCCCCGCCTTTGATAACGATACAATACAAAATATAAGCTCTAGACACACAAAGCTCCGTAGCAACCTGGAGCTTGGTAACAGTAGCTGGATATCCTGTACTCCTACTAGGGAGATCTACTAGCACCTGTACCTGCAGCATGAAATACAGGTCCCTAGTAAGGGATGTCAGTAAGGGATAATGTACTGAATATGTATGGAAGGAAATACTGTATATGAAGCAACAACTCAAATGAAATTATGCACTGGTGTTGAATAAGAGACCACCCTTAGTTATAGTGTGGGATTATGTATTTTATGTTCTTTTTATTACTTTACCTTTAGTGTATAATCTATGCACAGCAAGTAATACAAATGACCAGCTAATCAGTGGTAAATCTATATCGGGATCGGCCCTGGCTAGGCTTTTCCTTTCACCCCTTGGGCTACCCCCCGTGATAGGATCGACCCTGGCTAGGTGATTCTTCCACCCCTCGGGTTACCACCTATTAACAAGCAATATACTTTATCTTTCAATTACATTTGAGATGAATCTTTTGGTGGTCATAATATAGGAGATGTAGGACTATAGATTCAACATATGACATGTAAGTAATCACAAAAGACAACAGCATAATGAAAGGAGTAGGTGATACAAATAATGAAATGCATAGGAGTTAGAACAACACATGAATTTTATTTAGTAGAATGAACTCGTGTATCTTGGTATCCAAGTATGTATGCGGACTTGAAGGTGATTATGTATGGGAGCATATGAAAATATAAAAGAGTTGAGACATGGTTAATAGTTGTGTTCGGAGTTGGTAAGTGCCTTTATGTACTAAGGAAGGATCTATACGTCATGCCAAATAATACGAAATCAAGTAGCCTTACAGACCTCGCTGTACGACCTCGTTACTACCTTGGAGTGACTACTTCTTCCCCAAAATAATTATCTATAATATATTAGGCAATACGACTAGAATTAGCAGCAAAGAAGTACTTCTTGGCAACCCAATATCATAAAAACTAACAACATACGGGCAGCAAGCGGATAATTATAATCTTTCAACCTTTTCGCCCCTAATTGTATTTTCTAATACACATTCCCATATACATATCATGTGTATCCTATATTAGTGCCACAACAGTCTTACAATAGCCCACAAAGCACAACACATAATAATTATACGCAACATACAAATAGGCAGCATAATGTTACATCCATTGGCTACATTTTGACGTCGACAATTCCAAACCTGTTCCAACTTTATCCAGACTGTATACAATGTTATTTACACATGAAACAAGCCATAAAACAGTCCATAAAAAGTCCTAAAGTAGATGGAGGTTGTGGAACAACAATTCCCAACAACCAGCCCACAAGTTTCTTTTAAGAGTACAATTAAGATATCGTACAATAATTTATCTTTGCAGGCTGTAACAGTGGTGAAGCAGCCTGGTTGCATTACTATCAAACCACATGTTATTAATGACATAAGCCTTACTTCATAATACAGCCAACCAAGAAGAGAAAATCCTCTTAATTAATAAGAAAAGTGTACAACAATCCTTAGGATACATGCTGTCCAAAATTTTCAGCACATCTATAATTAGCTTATTTCTCTGGTTTTTATAAACAAACCATACTAAGTGCATAAGTAGATTTACTTACCTTTAGACTCAAGGTTTAGAGCTTCTTAAGGAATCCTTTCAAGGTTGTGAGGCCTGTTTTTCACACTGTGAAAGAGCGCGCAAAGAATAACCAAGAAAGCAGATTTTTTTTTGTCCAAGTTGAAATGACTTTAGGGGGCTGTCTTAATCCCTTTTTAAAAGACCTCTTGACTGACATACTTTTGATTATTTAGCCTTAATATATTAAGTTGGTGATGCAGCTTCTTGCTCCTTTCACTTGGGCCTTAAGGGGCTCCAAATTGATGG
>JAPFFP010045716.1:0-57417 GCA_026153255.1 Solanum medicagineum | reverse complement strand
CACTGGTCATTAATAGCTCATCGTTAAAATTTAGTAATTGGATTAAATCCGGTCGTTAAAAAAGCTTTAACGATGACAAAAATCCAGTCGCTATACCTCTTTTTAGCAACCAAGTTTTTTCTTCACTAATTGATATTCTAGTTATTAAATAAAAAATAAGCAAGCCAGGTGCAATTTCGGGGAAGGGCCCAACCATAAGGGTCTATTTTATGTAGCCTTACCTTGTATTTCTGCCAGATGATGTTACCAAGGTTTGAACCTATGACCTTCTAGTCAAATGACAACAACTTTTGACAACAACTTTACCAATTTCTCCAAGGCTCCCTTCAGTTCTTGTTATTAAAACCTTAATTCTGTCCACAAATTAGATCAACAAAAGTGCATATACACACATATACAAATAATATGAAAACATACAAATTGATTATATTCATTTTAAATTTCATAGTAATTATAAAGAATGATATTGTATAACGTTACAAAAACATAGACATACAAATTATATGCTATTATAATTTTAGCTCTTACTAAAAGAAAAACTAGAATATCTTTTCTTAAATATGAAACATATTCTTTCTATTTTTCAAAAATTTTTCGTTGCTTCTATTTCTTTACACTTTCTCTGAGGATGAGTTCTTTAAACCGCATGATCTGTCAAAAGACAAGTATTAAAGCTTCATGTGAGGTTATAAATAGCACTCCTAATAAATATTATCTTCTTTTTCTTTTTCGCAAAATCAAAGATTAACTACAATGAAATATAAACTTTGTTTCTATTCTCACAATCAAATAAAAAGAAAGTTGATATTTCTAGTTCTAGACATAGAGTTATTTCTTTTGTATTTTGTACCTTAAGTTATTGACTTTTTGCATATTGATTGATGGATAAAACCCCCCAAATTCTTTTAGTTTACTTTTTATACTAATAGTATTCACCTAATATAAATAATTTAATATGATTAAGATTCTATAAGATACAAATCAATTATATCATCTTAAATTTTAAATAATTAAACAAAACCACGACCTCTTAATTAATTTAGTAGTTGATTATATGTCATGTAAAGTTTTTTAAATTGTCTGTTTGTAAAATTTCACTTTATATTTTTCTAACTCAAATAAATGATTTTTCTTTATACACTCCTATGAGTTTCACAACCAATAATGAAAAAGAAAGTTGACACAATATATATTTTTTTATTAAAAAAGTATTATTGCTGAATACTTATTCTTATGTCTGTTGATGGAGGTAATTTGCAAGCACAAAAACATCTATACTCTTGAGAAAATTATTTACTACCAAATTTATATAACTTTTCTACCTTACATTAATCTCATAGGCTCATAATAATTATTTAATATTATTACTTCTATTTTTAATTTTTTGTTTCATTATAATTTTTTGTTTTGAACTACTTCATCTTGCATTTTTAAAAAGGTCAACTAAAGATAAATAAATTGTCTCTCAATATAAAAACATATATAGAAACTATATCAAGAAACTATTTAAGTTAAAAAAAAATGTGCGAAAAAAGATTGTGACTAAATGCTTTTATAATATTTTAAAATTTTATATGATTGAATATAATAAGAATGATAGATAGAGTTTTTAGAAAATAATGCATTAATAATTTTTTCTTTTTATTAAACTTTTGTTATTATGAAATAACCAAAACTGTAAAAGATGGAGGATTCTTATCAGAATGATGAAATGATCAATAAAATGCTATTTGTTATACTTGTAACAAGATTTGGTCTAATATCTTTGCACTCATATTAATTAAAATACATTTTTACACTCACTAATATGTTTTAACGACGCGATGTTATATTTTTAATGATCAACTTATCCCCTCATTAATGTTGAATTAAAATTTATCTATAACAACTGAAAATAATTGGTCATTATAAGTGTATTTATAACGACCGGAAAAAAATTTGGTCGTTGTAAGTATATTTATAACGACAGAAAAAAACATTGGTCACTATAATTATATTTATAATGACCAGAAAAAAATTTGGTCGCTATAAGTATATTTATAACGATCGAAAAAAATTTGGTCACTATAAGTGTATTTATAACAACCGAATTCACTTCCCTTGGTTAATAAATGGTCGTTAAAAGTCTTTTTTCTTGTAGTGCAAGAACTCGAAATGACCATATTGAGTTTCAAAAGCCATCTTTGGGATGTCTCATTCTCTCACTTTAAACTAATGATAGCCTGAAGTTGGTCAAATAGGTTGTTGATCCTCGAAAGGGGATATGTTTTCTTGATCGTCACCTTGTTCAATTAGCAGTAGTCTATACATATTCTGAGTGACCCATCCTTATTTCCCACAAGTATAACTGGAGCACCACAGGGAGACTTTATAAAGCCATTCTCTAGCAAATCTATCAACTGTTCTTTCAACTTTTTTAACTCAGTAAGGGCCATTCTATACGGCGAAAGAGAGATAGGTTAGGTGTTAGGGAGAACATCTATCCTAAAGTCGATCTCCCTATCATAAGGGTCTCTCGGAAGATGGTCAGAATCTCATTCACAATTGAGACGAACTCGAGGGTAAAAAGATTAACATCATTGGACTTAACTTGCACGAGATGATAGATACCCCCCTTAGGGATTAGCTCCCTGACCTTAAGGTAAGAAATAAACTTACCTTCAGGTGCAACAGAATCTCCCTTCCACTCTATGGTGGGCTCATTCAGAAATTGAAATTTGACAGTCCAATTCTACAATCGACAGAGGCATATCATGCGCGGAGCCACTCCATGTCAAGAGTTATATCAAAGTCAACCATTTCCAACTCTATCAAATCAAGTAGCATATCCTTATGATGGATGGACACTATGGAATCTCTATAGATATTCTCAGCCAGGATAGACTCACTTACAAGTGTAGAAATAGAAATTGACTCAGCAAGCACTCAAGAAGAATCTTAAATCTAATAGCCATATATGGTGTCATGAATGAAAGAGTTGGACTTGGATCAAGCAATGCATAAAAATCAAAAGTAAATACTCGAAGCATGCCTGTTAGAACATCTGATGCAGTCTCTTGGTCTTGGCGGTTCTTTGTCATATACACATGGTTAATCCTACCGCCTGACCCTAGTACAACGTCTCTAATTACCTTTAGCTTTTTTGGTGTTGTAAATGAAGACGAGGACTTATTGCCCCATAATGGACATTCTCTTTGAAAATCACCCGTCAGGGCTGGTGCACTCATTGAGGCTGATTAGACTTAGGCCCTACTGACTTAGTCTTCTTACTCAGATGCTCCTCTCTATATTTTATCTTATTCCGCTCAAGTTGTTGTGCATAGACCATGACCATAGAAATATCCATACCTGGAATCAGTATGGTTGCCTTGCACTCCTTCTTCACATGTTTACCCAAGTAAAATATGAACTTTGTTATTCTCACCCTTATGTCCTGGACTATCTCTGGAGCATACTTGGATAGCTAGATAAACATGAGATTATATTCTTTGACTGTTACCTCTTCCTTCTACAGGTTCAGTAAATCCTCAAACTTCGACTCCCTCAGCTCTTAGGGAAAGAAGTGATCAAGGAAGGCACTCTCAAATTCACTCCACTCAGCAGGCTCAGCATCCTCACCTCAATTCTTTTCCCATTTATTATACCAAATGTTCGTCACATCCTTGAACTGATAAGCAATAAGCTTAACTCCCTCAGTCTCATTTACATGCATGGCTTTCAGGACTTTTCACATCTCATCAATGAAATTCTGAGGGTCCTCCTGAACCTTTGACCCTATGAAGATCGGTGGGTTTATCCTTAGAAGGTCCATAATTTTTGTTGCAGCAGTTGGCTACTAGGTGCTAGAACTAGGAACCTATGGATTCCAGTTCCCACTCTGAGTAGCTACTAGTTAGGTGAACATAGTGATAGCTCCTCTAAAGTCAATCTCTATGGTAGGAGCAGGCGGAGCAGTAGGTGACCGTGAAATACTAGTGGCTTTAGCTGGTCGACCTCGACAACTTGTTTTCATCTGACTAGGCACCACATGGGTTGGCTTCTTTGTATTATCAATAAGGGTACTTCTTTTAGTGATGGTAAGTTAAGGAGGCATGATATGCAAACATGTAATGCACGAGTTAGAAAGGAGCTTTACATATTTCAGCTCTATCACACGAACAAACAATACATGAAAATGTAATAATTCCTAATGTCCTATGGCCTCCTACTTATATAGTGTAGTCCACAACACACCCATAAAGAAGACTATACTAGACATGGTTTCACAAAATCCATAGGACACTTGAACTTGGTACTCTGATACCATGTTTGTCACACCCCGAGAGGGTACCCTTGGTGTGGGCGATACATGAAAAACCATTATTTCTGATTCCCAAGAGAAATATCAAGCCTCATCATCACATCTTACTGGACAGTTGAAGAAATACTTAAAGGAAACATTATATATATAAATAAATGAAACTTTGATAAAATAATCTCCAATGATCAAGTTTGGAAAAGTAAAAGAAATCATCAACCTCTAGTCAATGTCTATGAAGCCTCTACTCTAACATTTAAATGGTACCATGATAGGCCATGGCTACCCAACATCTAGAAAATAGTAATAACCAAGAAAAGATGAAAAGTAAGACTCCTCCGGATAGCAATGAGGGCTCACCAACTTTAGATGCAAGGGACTGAACCTCAATAGTGCATCTGCTGAAGTCCTTTATTACTTGTATCTACATCATTAATGATGCAAGCCCAAATAGGTGTCAATAAATGTAATATAATGGCATGTAAAATAGCTCAAGGAAACAGAAAAGGCTCAGACTCAGATCAATCGACTTAGCTCAAGATTCATCTCATCAACTCATGAATTGGCTCAATGATTATGGAAGTTTAAAGTTTTTCTGAAATCATGCATTGAATTAGACTCAATGTTTTATGCAACTCAGTATTAAAATGCAATATGCTCAATCAAGAGTTGCTTGGAAGTTTCTCTAACTGATTGAACTCCCACCACCATGAGTTTGGTGACGCATAACAATGCAAACATTGTGTCACGCGTATCCTAAACTTGCAAAGGTAAAGGACATCAACTTATCTATCTCTAGGATCCAAAGAGAATGTCGATCATTTGCGAAATGAAGCACCATAGTTAACTACACGAAAATCATACGCCAGCAACAGTTTTGGTGTGTTATCCTCTTACCTGCCCGATGCTCAATACTCCTTCCAAGACTAAATTGTGCTTATGCAACCAAACTCAAACTCACATTTTTGATTCATGTCAAACAACTCAATTCAATTTCTCAACAACTCAATAATTTGGAATTTATCATTCATTCATACAAATCAAGACTCTAACTCTCATCATGCAGAACTCTGACTCATACGGTTATTCATTCCCATGCAAGACATACTCATCACATAAACATGTAAAGTTCTCTTTCTCATACGATGCAAGTATAAGAATATGTATATACATCGTCAAACTCAATCATGCTCAATTTACTCAATCCAGACAATCACAGTCGTAGTCTTAATCTAATCAATGCAAAAAAGTCAAATAGATGCAAGAGGAACACCTGACTTAACAGTTTCACCCCTTTCCTATGCTTGATGACATAGTTATTGAGTTCGAGTTAGACTTACTCTTACTCATTCGGTGTTTGATACTCCTCCCAAGTCTCAATACTCATAAGACAAGCACTCTCAATTAGCTAGTCTCAGGGGATATTTGTCAACTCAATTGATCACATCAACTATCAACTCTTTGGTTACATTCTTTTAAGGTTCAGCTCTTGACTCATAGAGACTCTATCATGCATCATTCTAACTTATAATATTCAGGAAAATAAAAGTAGAGTTAAAGCATTTAGGGATTCTATAGGCTCTTTAGGCTCAAATTATATTCATGTATGCTCATTTAAATGAAATATGTAAAAGTAATAAGAATTAATGATATGGTTCATGTAGTACTGCAAAATTATCTATTTCAAATATTTAATTCATAAAAATAGTAATTCATGCAAGATTATGTAGAAAATACATTATAATTTAAGAAAACACTTTAAGAAACATTCATGGGAGAGTTAATTCATTCACAACTCCATCAATTCAGGTTCTAGGGCACATGGAAGAACTTTATCGATGTTTTGGTTAGCCTTACATACTTGGAAGTTTTGAATCTTGAACTAGCTTGGAAAAACTCAGGTTATCCTATCTTGAAACAGCTTGGAAAAACTCACAAGGTTATCTTCAAACCCTAGCCTTTTTCTCCCTTGAAGCCTTTCTCTATGTTGGAGAGGGTATTTTAGCATAAAAAGGTTGAATTGACATGTTTCGGGATTTGCACAAATTTTTTTCTAAAAATTAGCATACCAACCATACTTTAATACATGGCCTATAGAAGGTTTCATATTTCATCTCTGTTCTAGCAATCTTCAATAAAAACAGTCATAACTTTTGACTCCGAACTCCAAATGAGGTGAAATCAATTGAGTTGGAAAGATAATTCGAAGACCATTCATTTTTTAGGTCATGGGACACCTAATTCCTTGTCTTTTAAGAGTTAGATCGTTCAAAGTTGACTCTTGTAAAATCTAACACTCGAAACTCAATTTATAGGAAAGTTTTAAACTTTGCTAAGTACTAGAGGTCTATTATGATCCTAATCCACTTCCCACATATAAGAATGAGGCTTGACACATATATACATGCAAGAATGGAGTTATGGGGGGTTATAATTGCGTTAGAGCCCCGAACAACACTAGGGTACATGGGCTAACACCCACAAAAAATTGCCAAAATGACTTGTATCCTTTTCCTTTTCCAATAAACTACTACCAGGCATCCTCCGATACCGCTGGGCCACTTGGGACTCTTGAAGGGCTAATTACAGACCCACTCGTATGAATTTTCAAGAAAGCTACACCGGAACCCATGGAAGTGCCAGAATCCATGGGCTAACACCCATAAAAACTATCAAAAATGCAATATTGCTAATCCTTGGCCCGTAAAATCCTACAAGACGTCCTCCCATGCTTTCGAGCGACCTGGACTATTAGCGGGCTCATTATAGACCCATTCATATGATTTTTAGAAAGAGCTGTGGGTGGAGCTCTCGGTAGCGCCAGATTCCGTGGGATAACACTCACAAAAGAATGACTGAACTCGTAGTGTTTCCTATTCCTTGGAAAATAAAATCGTAACAGGCATCCTCCGGTGCTGCTGGGTTACCAGGTACTCTTTGCAAGCTCTTTAAGGACCCACTCATATGATTTTTTTTAGAAAGTTGCATTAGAGCCCTCTACAGGGCCAAATTTTGTGAGCTAACACCTACAAAAAAACTACCAAAATTGCCTCTTTTCTATTCCTTGGCCCATAAAAACCTAGCACGCATCCTCCGGCACTGCGGGCGTCTTGGGTCTCTTGACAGGATCATTACAGACTCACTAATATGATTTTTTAAGAAAGTTGCACCGAAGCCCTAGGAAGCGTTAGATTCCTAGGGCCAACACCTACAAAAAACTATCAAAATTGCTTATTTTCTATTCCTTAGACCATAAAATCCTACCAAGAGTCCTCTAGCGCTGCTGATCCACCTGAACTCTTACCAAGCTTATTATAGACCTACTCATATGAGTTTTTGAGAATGTTGCATTGTTTCCCCCCGCAACACCAGATTCCATGGGCTAACACCCACAAAATACTGTCAAAATTGCTTTTCTGTTCCTTAGCTCATAAATCCTACTAGGCCTCCTCTGGTGTAACGGGGAATCCTGGGACTCTTAGAGGGTTCATTATGGATCCTTCCGTATGATTTTTAGGGAATGTTGCACCAGAGCCCTTTCCCCCCGGCATTGCTAGATTACATTGGCTAACGCCTACAAAGAACTATGAAAATTGCTTGTTTCCTATTCCCTGGCCCATAAAATACTACCAAGCATCCACCAGTAATTTTAATTTACCTGGCACTCTTGGTGGGTTCATTGTGGATCCACTCATATGATTATTTGAGAAATTTACGCCGGAGCCCTCAGTAGCACCAGATTCCATTGGCTAACACTCACAAAATTTATTGAAATTGCTTGTTTCCTGTTCCTTGGCCCATGAAATCCTAGTAGACATCCTTTGGCCCCACCCAAGCATATAGGATTATGGGAGCTTATTATTGACCCACTCGCATCAATTTTCAAGAAAGTTGTGCCGGAGCCCCCAGTAGCACCAGGTTCCATGGGTAACACCACAAAACAATTTACCGAAATCGCGTGTTTCATTTTCCTTAGTCTATAAAATCCTACCAAGCATCCTCTGGCACAACAAGCAACCTTGGACTCATAGAAGGCTGATTATTGACACATTTGTATGATTTTTTGGGAATGTTGCATTTGAGCTACGACAAAGCTAGATTTCATGGGCAAACACCCATAAAAATTGCCAAAATCGCCTGTTTCCTGTTCCTTAACCAATAAAATCCTACCAAGCAACCTCTAGTGCAGCCAGGCCACCTAGGACTCTTGGCGGGCTCATTACGGACCCACTCGTATGATTTTTTAGAAAAGTTGCATTGGAGTCCCCCGCAGCACTACGTTTCATGGGCTAACACCCACAAAAATCACTGAAATCGCCTGTTTCTTGTTTCTTGGACTATAAAATCCTAGTAGGCATCTTCCGGTACCACAAGGCCACTTAGGAGTTTGGCAGGCTCATTCTAGAACCACTCTTATTATTTTATAACAAAGTCGCACCGCCCCCGACAAAGCCTGATTATGTGGGCTAACACTCATAATAAACTGCCTAAATCACCTGATTCTGGTTCCCTGGCCTATAAAATCCTACCAGGCATCATTCGAAACCGCTGAGCCACTTAGGACTCTTGGCTGGTCATACAGACCCACACGTATGATTATTTGAGAGGAAAAGTTGTGCCAGAACCCTTGGCAGTGCAAGGTTTCGTGGGCTAACACCCACAAAAAACTATCAAAATCACTTATTTCCTGTTCTTTAGACCATAAAATCCTACTAGGCATCCTCAGGAGTCGTAGGGCCACCTGGGACTCTTGGCAGGCTTATTAAGGACCCACTTGTATGATTTTGCAGGAGAGCTATGTCAGAGCCCCCGGCAGTGCCAAGTTCCCCTCGCTAACACCTATAAAAAACTATAGAAATTTTAACTTCCCTTTTCCCAGGCTGATAAAACATTATAGGTCGTCCTCTGGCACTGCCAGGCTACCTGTAACTTTTGGTGAGCTTGTACCGACCAACCCAGATAGAATTTTGGGAAAGTTGCACTTGAGCCCCCTTTCAGTGCCAAATTCTATGAGCTAACACCCACAAACAATTACCAAAATTTCATATTTCCCGTTCTATGGCCCACTATGTCGTACAAGGAATCCTAATCACGTTACGGTTCCATGCGTACAAAAACTTGTCAAGATCGCCTGTTCCTTGTTCCTTGGCCCATAAAATCCTACCAAGCGTCCTCCACCATCGCCAGGCCACTTAGGATTCTTTGTGAGCTTGTTATGGACCCACTCATGTGAAGTTTCAGGAAATGTTGTGCTAGAGCCCACAGAGACACCAGATTCCATGGGATAACAACATGAATAAACAGTCCAAATCGCTTGTTACCTGTTCAATGGTTCATAAAATCCAACTAGGCATTCTCAAGAGCCGTCGAGCCACCTAGTACTCTTAGCAGGATTGTACGGACCCACTTGTAATAATTTTTTGAGAAAGTTGTGCTGGAGACCCCACTGGTAGTACCAAATTTTGTGGGCTAATAGCCTAAAAAAACTCTCGAAACAGCATATTTCATATTCCTTGGCCCATAAAATCCTACCAGGTATCCTCTGATACAGTCGGGTCACCTGGGACTCTGGGCGGGCTTATTTGGACCCATTCAAATGATTTTTTGTTAAAGTTGCACTATGGCTCCTGGCAGTGCCAGATTCCTTGGTTTAACACCTATAAAAACCATCGAAATCGCCTGTTTCTTGCTCTTTGGACCATAAAATTCCACCAGGTGTCCTCCAGTGCCACTAGGCCACTAAGATGCTTGGAGGGCTTATTATAGACCCACTCATATGATTTTTTTGAGAGTTGCACGAGAGCCCCAGACAGCGCCAGATTCCATGGGTTAACACCCACAAAAAACTGTCGAAATAGTCTGTTTCCTGTTCCTTGGGCCATAAAATCCTACTCGGCATCCTCCGACTACAAGATAAAAGACTTTCAACGACAATTTTTTAACAAAGAGAAATGAATCTGACCGTTATAAATACACTTATAGTTACCAAATTTTTTCGCTCGTTACAAATACACTTATGGTGACCAATTTTTTTGGGTCATTATAAATATACTTATCATGGACAAATTTTTTTGGTCATTATAAATAAACTTATGGTGACCAAATATTTTTCCGATTGTTATAAATACAGTTATATTGTTTAAAAAAAATGTTAATCCAACATTAACAAGGGAATAAGTTTGATCGTTAAAAAGCACAACATCCCGTTGTTAAAACACATTAGTTAGTGTAAAAATATGTTTATGAGTGCAAAAAGATCAAACGATAAGATTCCTTCATCTTTGGGTCATTATAAATATACTTATCATGGCCAAATTTTTTTGGTCATTATAAATAAACTTATGGTGACCAAATATTTTTTCGATCGTTATAAATACACTTATAGTGTTTAAAAAAATGTTAATCCAACATTAACAAGAAAATAAATTTGATCGTTAAAAAGCACAATATCCCATTGTTAAAATACATTACTTAGTGTAAAAATATGTTTATGAGTGCAAAAAAGATCAAACGATAAGATTCCTTCCTCTTTTATAATTTTTCTTATTTCATAAAAAAAAGCTTAACAAAAATTTTTAAAAAAATATTAATATATTATTTTCTAATAACTCTTTCGATCATTCTTATTATAGTCAATTATACAAAATTTTGAAATATTATAGAAGAATTTTGTTATAATCTTGTTGGCACAATTTTTTAACTTAAAATATCCTCTTGATATAGTTTCTATATATTTTTTTATTTTGAGGGATAATTTATTCATCTTTACTTGACCTTTTCAAAAATGCAAGATGAATTAGGTCAAAGCAAAAACATTGTATGAAACAAAAAATTAAAACTTAGAAGTAATAATTATAAATATATAATTATGAGCTTATGAGATTAATTTAAGGTAGAAAAGTTTATAAATTTGGTAGTAAGTAATTTTCTCAAGAGGATATATGTCTCTCCACTTGCAAATTACCTCAATCAATAGACTTAAGGATTAATATTCAGTAATAATATTTTTCTAATACAAAAATATATATATATATTGTGTCGACTTTTTTTTTTATATAATTAATTGTGAATCTAACGGGTGTATAAGAAGAAAAATCATTCGTTTGAGCTAAAAAATTGTAAAGTAACAAATTATCCAAGGCCAAAGAGCATGTTCCAAAGTTCATCAACACTCTACTAATCAATCTTGATGATCATGAAGATCATGAGGACGCGGACGATCATGTGAACAAAATGACGATTAGTATATGACTTCCCTAAAATTTAAGGAACATAACGTTAGCAAACAAAATGTTGTTTAAAAATCAGTTGTTCTTCAAGCTATAGAAGCACCATCAATTAGTAAAAGTAATAATACTGACAAAAGAAAAGGGAGAAAACGACGTGGAAGAAAGAAAAAAGAAACAAAGAATCCTGTTCTTGTTACCAGTGGTGGTGATGGTGGATAAATACTAATGTGGGAAAAGTTGGTGTTACTACTGATGCAGCAGGAGGTACAAGTAGTGGTAGTACTCGAGTACTGAATGAAAGAATTCATCCTATTTTGTTAAATTTGCTCACATACTATAATCGGTGAGTTTAATTCTATTCCATATATATTTTATGTTTGGTAACACCTAAACAATTCTATACCACCGCTTATCATGCGCAACAAAATTGAACCAAATGGGATGAACTCTTTCATTCAATGTTGTAGAATTACCATTGATTGTACCTCCTACTCCTTCAGTAGTAACTCTAACTTGTGCCACATTAATAGTTGCTCCATCATCACCACCACCGTCAGCAGGAAGAGGATTGCTTGTTTCCTTATTCTTTTTTCCAGCTCATCCTTTGTTTGCTTTTCCTGTGTAAGTATTATTACTAATACTAATTTATGGTGCTTCTATAGCTTGAACAACTTATTTTCGGACATCATTCTATTTGCTAAATTCATGTTCCTTAAATTTTAGGGAAGGTATATACTCCTCATCATCTTCTTTATCGTCATCGTCCATCCTCATGATCTTCACAATAGTCAAGATTGATTAGTGGAGTCCTGTTGAACTTCTGAACAAGCCCTTTGTCTTTGGATAATTTGTTGGAATTTTTAAAAGTAAGAGTAAATTGACAACTATAGATTAGTCCTTTTTTTATGTATATGTTGAATACATAACTTGTTTGTGTTCAAAATACTTTGAATAATAAAAAGTGTAATAACTCTTGTGATCTCTTGTTAAAGGTTAAGAGTAGTGCTGGATATGTTGTTGAGTCCTCAAAGAATAACAAAAGTATTGACCATTTGATTGGTTGAATGACTTACGGAAACCATTGAACGAATTGGCAACAAAAGGTTTCACTTTGGACAATTCTAACAAATTATCAAGGCCAAAGAGTATGTTTTAAAGTTCATCGAGACTCCACTAATCAATCTTGATGATTATGAAGATCATGAGGACGTGGATGATGTTGATAAAGAAAATGATGAGGAGTATATTTTACCCAAAATTTAAGGAAAAGAAACTTAGCACACAAAATGTTTTTCAAAAATCAGTTGATGTTCAAGCTATAGAAGCACCATCAATTAGTAAAAGTAATAATACTGACAAAAGAAAAAGGAGAAAACGAAAATGTAGAAGAAAGAAAAAGGAAGCAAAGAATCCTACTCCCGCTCCTGCTGGCAGTGTTTGTGATGGTGGTACAAATATTAATGTGGCAAAAGTTGGAGTTACTACTGAGGCATCAAGGGGTACATGAAGTGGTAGTACTCGAGTACTGAATGAAAGAGTCCATCCTATTTGATTAAATTTGCTTGCATATGATAAGTAGTGAGTTTAATTCTATCCCATATATTATTTTTGTTGGGTAACCCCAAAAATATTGAAAGGTATGGAATTAAACTCATAGCTTATCATAAGAAACCAAATTGAATCAAATGGGATGGACTTTTTCATTCAGTACTCTATAACTACCACTGCTTGTACCACATTTTGCCTTAGTAGTAACTCCAACTTGTGCTACATTAATATTTATTCCACCATCACCACCACCTTTAGCAGGAGAATGAGCAGGAGGAGGATTGTTTGTTTTTTTTCTTTTTTCCGCCTCATTCTTTTTTCGTTATTCCTTTGTCAGTGTTATTACTATTACTAATTTATGGTGATTCTATATCTTGAACAACAACTAATTTTTTAACAACATTTTGTTTGTTGAATTTTGGGGAAAACACATACTCCTCCTCATCTTCTTTATCATCATAGTCCACAGTTTCATGATCTTCACGATTATCAAGATTGATTAGTGGAGTCGTGTTGAACTTTTGAGCAGGCTCTTTGCCTTTAGATAATTTGCTGGAATTTTCCAAAGTGAGTCAATTCACAACTATAGATTAGTGCATTTTTTTATGTATATATTGAATTCCTTCACTTGTTTGTGCTTAAAATTCTTTGAATAATAAAACGTGTACTAATGCTTGTGATCTCTTCTTGAAGGTTAAGAGTAGTGTTGGATATGCTGCTGAGTCCTCATAGAAAAACAAAAGTATTGAACCATTAGATGGGATGAATGACTTATGGAATCCAATGAACAAATTGGTAACAAAAGGTTTCACTTTGGACAATTCTAACTGTCACGACTCAAGCCTAGGGCCTAGACATGACACGATGAATGGGAACCCGAAAGGACCCAAACAAGCCTCTTAGAATATTTATTACACATCCTTTGTTGTGGAAGCAAAGTAAACAACAACAAGAGATAATGAAAAGGGGAAAGCGAGACCAAGGGAAGTTTTTGATATCATAAAAGCATAAAGAGTCAAGTTTATAGCATAAATACATCATAATATTTCAAACAACACCTCTAAACTTAGAATGGAGTGGGGCCAAGACACTTTCCAGGCTCACCCCTCATAATGCCAAATGTTCAACATAAAGAAGATTTAGGAATAGCAAGATAAAGTAGATAGTGTCCTCAAATTTGAAGACCCACCAAAGCTTATCTTCGTAGAATCTCACTAACCACATAGAGGATGATCAAGAGGAGCTCGATTACCTACATGGTGATATCATGTAGGCATAAAGTATGCATTAGTACGTTTAAATGTACTAAGTATGTAGGATGCAAAACAACAAGACATAAGCCAATATAGTCAAAATGCATAGTAATAGGCATCAGATAAGCATAATCTCAATATGGCATGCATGATCAATGCTTGGAAACATGTTTATAAATCATTCAACCTATATGGAATATGATACATATGTTGGAAGAGACCTCAATTGACAAAGAATAAGACCAAGGGAGCTACAACATGGAATCCCGATAATTACCCCTCATCGATAAAGAGATGGTCTACTTGCCAAGGTAAACCATACTTCACCTTACGAGAGCATGTCCCATTACCGAGAAGTAACCCCCTTATGGGAACCTGTCCCATTTCGAGAAGGATTTCATAAAAAAGTTTTCCTTACGGGATCCTGTCCCATTTCGGCAAGAATTTCGAGAGAAAGTACACTAAATGGATCCACCAGTAAAACAAGGGTAAAGTATACTCCTATGTTGGCACATAGTTTGAATAAAGAGAGCAAACCCTCCATCCATCGCTCCTAAGCCTAATCCCACGGAATAATTGAAATAATCACACTTTAACAATTTGTAGGAGACATGGAAACATGGCATGAGTAGCTCTAAAACATCTTTGACCTCTAATGGTGAGTCTAACTTTAAAACATAAGAATAGATCATCAACAAACATTGCCCTTACATCAACATCAAAGGCTCACAAGAGGTAAAATCATTGAAAAAGGTCTTAATCCAGCATTTATAACATCATAGACATTTTTATGAATTCAATAGATCTTTTGAAAGCCCAAAATCATTATAAAGTCACTTGACTCATAAATCATGCAATAGAGCATCAATAGCATTAAGAATCCTTGAAATGACATTTTAAATACTTGGTCGGTGTATAATGCAAGTTCAAAATCATGTTATTCAAGAGAGAAATAATATGAGAAAACTCAAGGTAAATCAACTCACCAATACATAGTAAATTCCTCATGTAAGATACCTTAAAATCCATAATCAAATCTCATAATAGATAATAGTTTCATATCTCAAAACATGCATAGTCTCAATAGACAAAACCCATTCATAGTACAAGCTTGAAATAGATAGTAATGTATAATAAATCAACAATTCATAAAAGCCCAACAAAATTTATACTCATAAACCAAATAGAAGATACCCATAGATAATACAAGTTGAAAATAATATGCAATTTTCATAAAAATGGAGATTGGGCTCCATGGATGAAAGGACCTAATGTATAAAACCCACATACCTCGAAATTGGGTTTTCATGATGTAGATTGAAGGAGACTTGAAGCTTTAATGGAGTTCTTGAGATCTGGAATTAAGCTTGAGTCACTTGAATTTGGATGAAATATTTGATGCTAGAGAGGGTTTGAGAGTGTCTTGAGTGATTTAGAGTTGAAAAATGGCTAAGTATAGGTGTTTTTATGCATAAGTGGGCATGGGGCTATGGACCCAAGGCCCTTGGGCCGAAATAGATTTTCAGTGAATAATTAACACTGATCCTTGCCCCTGGCGCATTGCGGCCAGGGTGCGAATCGCCACTAGATATCGAATTTTTTGAAAAAATTTATTTATCACTATAGGTCCTCTAAAATCGGGGTTATATCCATTTTCTACTAAATTTTGTCCCCTTATCACAACTATGAATTCGGATTTTTGATATCGCACATGGATATTGAGATATATGGAAATTACGATTATGCGCATTTCTACAACTTTGTGGCCTTTTAGGGACGTTTCAATATCTCCCCTTGGGAACATTCGCCCCGAAGTGAAAGAAACGTACATGAGAGAAGTAATCGTGAAGATTTCAGCCCAATCTGAATGCAACAAATGCACTTAAACGTTGTTTTCAAAAATCTCAACATGAATGTCAAAAATCACCATAAACTTGTTACCATGAACATGGATGCATGCAAAATGATATGAGGGTTGAAACTTAAGACTTGAAATCATAGATAGGTCTTAATTTTCTATCATAGGCTTGAATAGAATGAAAGAGGTACGGATATCGCTTGTTCATGTCCACTCCGGCTCCCCAAATGACGCTTTCGACTTTGTTGGTTCCTCCAAAGAACATTGACGGAAGCTACATCTTTGTTTCTTAACCTCTTCACTTGCCTATCCAAAATCTCCACCATGGACTCATTATAGGTCAAATTATCTTCTACAACACCCAAAAGATCTAAAGGCACAATAGCACCTAGTCACCTATACACTTCCCCAACATAGACACGTGTAATACCGGATGAATCATACTCATATCAATGAAAACTCAAACTCATAGGCCACCTTACCAATCCTCCTCAACACCCTACAAGGACCCACAAATCTTGGGCTTAATTTCCCTTTCTTGCCAAGATGTACCACACCCTTCATGGGTGAGACCTTTAAGTAAACCCAATCACTAACTTTAAACTCAAGATCTCTCCTTCTTACATCGGAATATGACTTTTGCCCACTTTGAGCCGTCTTTAACCTTTTCCTTACCAACCTCACCTTGTCCAAAGCTTCTATAATCAATTTCGGTACAAGCAAAGCCATCACACCAACCTCACCAAGGTAACTTTCCATAGTCTCTATCCTTTCTCATGGAATGGGGAAGAATATAATAGGATGAATCATGAGCCTCTCTCAAAACCAAGTCCCTCAAGTCACCAACATTAGGCACACATAATACACCTTGGTACCTAAGGTACCATCTCTCCTTTAAGAGAAAACCTCCACTCTACCATCCTTCACCAAGCACGTCAACTTTAGCAAGGCGGGATCAAGGTCTTGCTTTTCTTTTACCTCCTCAATAAAGGAATATTTAGAACCTTCAACAACCACCATATCCCCACTATAACTTCATCCAACCTTACCCCCAATCTAGCCAATTGGTGAACCTCTCTAGCCACCTCTTTGCCACCATCATCAACATGAGTTAGACTACCCATAGACACCCTCATTAGAGCATCGGCCACAATTTTAGCTTTGTTAGGGTGATAATGCACACTCATATCATAATCTTTAAGGAGCTCTAACCACGTTCTTTATCTCAAGTTAAGATCCTTTTGGGTGAACACATATTGGAGACTCTTGTGATCGGTGAACATATCAGTATGAACCCCATATAAGTAGTGATGTCAAATTTTCAAAGCAAATACCACGGCCACCAATTCAAGATCATGAGTGGGATAATTCTTCTCATGCACCTTAGGTTGTCTAGACGCATATGGTATCACCTTACCACTCTGCATCAAAACACACACCCAAACAAATTCTTGAGGCATCACAATTTACAACAAACCCTTCCAGTAGAGCTAAGATAGGAGTGGGGACAATCTTATCTTTCAATGTTTGGAAACACTTTTCACATGGTCCACATATTTAGCCTTTTTTGTCTCAATTTAGTCATAGGAGAAGCAATAGAAGAGAAACTATCCACAAAACTCCTTTAATAACCCGCCAAACCCAAGAAGCTTCTAATGTCCGATAGAGTCAATGATCTAGACAATTTCTAATCACCTCCATCTTCGTAGGATAAACCTTAATGCCACCCGACACCACTTGTCCCAAAAATGCAACCTCTTTCAACCAAAACTCACATTATTCATATTTAACATACAATCACTCCTCCCTCAAGATTTGCAACACCACCCTTAAGTGATCCACATGCTCCTTCTCACGAAGGGAACAAATTAAGATGTCATCAATAAAAACCACTAAAAATAAGTCAAGGTAGGGTTTAAAGACCCTATCATAAGATCCATAAATATAGTTGGTGCATTAGTCAACTCAAAAGACACAACCACAAACTTAAAGTGCCATACCTAGTCCGGAAAGCCGTCTTGGGAATGTCGCACTCCCTCACTTTCATTTGGTGATACCCAAACCGAAGATTAATCCTAGAGAAGTGACTAGCCCCTTGAATTTGATCAAAAATTTCATTAATCCTTCGTAGAGGTACTTGTTCTTTATGGTGACTTTATTAAGTTCTCGGTAATCAACGCACATTCTAAGATAACCATCTTTTTACTTCACAAACAACATCGGTGCACCCCAGGATGACTTACTCGGCCTTATAAAACCCATCTACAACAAATCCCTTAATTGCTCCTTTAAATCCTTCAACTCCATCAGGGCCATATAGTAAGAGGAATAGAAATGGGTTGAGTGTCAGGAAGAAGGTCTACACAAAAATTTATTTCCCTTTTGGGAGGAACACCGGGAAGCTCATTGAGAAAGACATCAAGAAACTCAATAACCACCAAAACCGACTCAATAAGAAGGACTTTGGACTCAACATCTCTAACCCTTACAAGATGATAAATGCAACCATTAGAAATCAAATTTTGAGCTTTAATACAAGAAAGGAATCTACCCTTGACCATGACATCACAACTCTCCCACTCAAGGACAGCTCATTAGGGAATTGGAATTTAACACTATAGGTTCTACAATCAATAGAAGAACAATATGCATGCAACCAATCCATCCTAAGAACGACATCAAAACCTACTATATCAAATTCAACATAATCGCAAGGCAAGATTTTATTCAAGATGAACACAAGACAATTCCTATAGACTCTCCTAGCAACAATGGACTCACCAACGGGGTAGACACTTCATAATGTTCAAACAATAATTCGGGACTAACATGAAGCTTTTGGCAACAAAAAGGAGTAATAAAAGAAAGATGGCACCCAGGTCTATCAATGGATATACATCAAAATAAAAAAATCTTTAACATACCTGTGAAGCATTACTCCAAGTCTAGTGACCCATAGAGGGGTATGGTTGAGAACAGCGGCGGTCATCCCAATAATCCTTAGTAACCTATGGACAATGTCCGGAATGGTGATCCTTTGCACAACACTCAAAACATGCACTCGAATCAGCCAAATAATCTCCCAGGTGGTGCTTTCCATACTTGTGGCATGGAGAAGAAGCTTGAACAGCAACACCCTTACCCTTCCTTGAGCGTGTGGACAATTAACAATCTTATGGCCCATTTTGCCACACCCAAAGCATGCACTCGTGTTCCTCAAACATGTGCCATTATGATTTCTCCCACATTTTGGGCACCTAGGATGGGTCATCCCACCATTGCCACTGGGCTTAGCATATGAGAGCCTCCCTTCAAATTGTGCCCTTATTCTCCCTTCCTTTAAGGCCACCGAGCAACTCCTCATCTTATGCCTAACACTGCCACACTTGAAGCAATCTGCAATTCCCTCCAAGCACCTTCCTTGTTGTTTCTTGCCACACCCTTGACAAGTGGCAAAAGGGGTCTTTTTCTTTAGGCAGCGGTAGTCTAGTACAAAATGAAGCACCCTAAACTCAGGCTCTCTTAGCGTTTTCCTCCCCCTTTTATCGTTTGAGATCTCGGGAGTGCCCACCGATTGGTTGAGTTGGGCGGTCATAGCTTTGGCCAATATTTATAGAGCATTGCGAACCTCGGCATTTGAAATGTCACCGTTCTGAATAGCTTGAGACATATTATAAAATGTAATGGTTAGGGATTGGTAATAAGCCTTAGGGGACTTAACTCTATCGCACGACATAGATCATAAAGAAGTTAAATATTTCCTAAAAGGCCTCAAAGCCTCCCATTCATAGTTATGGTGCTCTTCACAACCATGAATAAGATTCTAATCAACGCGGTGTGCTAGATTCCGAGGATCATTAATAACCTATTACTCTGATACCAAGTTTGTCACACCCAAGCCTAGGCCTAGATATGACACGAAGAATGGGAACTCTAAGGCACCCAAACAAGTCTCTTAGCATATCAATTACACATCCTTCATCATTGAAGTAAAGTAAACAATAACAAGAGATAATAAAAAGGGGAAAGTAGGACAAAGGGAAGTTTTTGAGATCATAAAAGCATGAAGAGTCAAGCTTGTAGCATAAACACATCATAATATTTCCAACAACACATCTAAACTTAGAATGGAGCTGGGGCCAAGACATTTTCCGAGCTCATCCTCATAAAGTGTTTAGCATAAAGAAGTCTCAGGAATAGCAAGAGAAAGTAGATAGTGTCCTCAAACTTGAGTACCAACCAAAGCTTATCTTCGTAGAATCTCACAAGCGACGTGGAGGATGATTAAGAGAAGGTGCGGTCCATATATGGTGATATCATGTAGGAATAAAGTATGAATTAGTACGTTTGAATGTACTAAGTATGTAAGATCCAATACAATAAGATATAAGCCAAAATAGTCAAAATGTATAGTAAGAGGCAATATATAAGCATAATATCAATATGGCATGCATGTTCAATGCTTGGAGTAAAACATGGTTATAAATCATTCAGCTTATATAGAATATGATATATATCTGGGAAGATACCTCAACTAACAAAGAATAAGACTAAGTGAGCTCTAACTTGGAATCCCGATGATTACCCCTCATCGGTAAAGAGGTGATCTACTTGCCAAGGTAAACCATACAACACCTTACGGGAGCCAGTTCAATTTTGGAGAAGTAATCCCCCTTACGAAACCTGCCCTATTTCAGGATGAATTTTATGAAAACCTCCGCCTTACGGGAGCCTATCCCATTTCAAGAAGAATTTCGAGAGAAAGTGCACTAAATGGATCCACTAGTAAAGCAAGGGGAAAGTATACTCTTATGTTGTCACATAGTTTGAGGAAAGAGAGAAAACCCTCCATCCATCGTTGCTAAGCCTAATCCCATGGAATAATTAAAATAATCACACTTTAACAATTTGCAAGAAACATGGAAATATGACATGAGTAGCTCTAAAACATCTTTGACCTCTAATAGCGAGCCTAATTTTAAAACATAAGAATAGATCATCATCAAACATTACCCTTGCATTAACAGCAAAGGCCCACAAGAGGTAAAATCTTTGAAAAAGGGCTTACTCTGGCATTCAAAATATCATAGACATTTTCATGAAATTCAATACATCTTTTGAAATCCCCAAATCATCATAAAGTCACTTTACTCAAAAATCATACAATAGAGCATCAATAGCTTTAAGAATCCTTGAAATGACATTTTATCAAACACTTGGTGTGTGTATAATTCTAGTTAAAAATTATGCAATTCAAGAGTGAAATAATATGAGAAAAACCAATGTAAATCAACCCACCAACACATAGTAAAGCCCTCATGTAAGATAACTTAAAATCCATCATCAAATCTCATAATAGATCATAGTTTCATAGCTCAAAACATGCATAGTCTCCACAGACAAAACTCATTCATAGTACACGCTTGAAATAGATAGTAATGTATGATAAATTAACATTTCATAGAATCCCAACATAATTTATACTGATAATTCATAATAGAAGATACCCATAGATAATACAAGTTGAAAACATACAATTTTCATAAAAATGATTAGATTGCATGGGTGAAAGGACCTAATGGATGAAACCCACATAGCTCAAACATGGATTTTCTTGATGTAGGATTGAAGCTTGAATAGAGTTCTTGAGAACCAGAATTAAGCTTGAGACACTTGAATTTGGATGAAATATTTGGTTAAGTGTTAGAGAGGGTTTTGAGAGTGTCTTCAGTGATATAGAGTTGAAAAATGGCTAAGTATAGGTGCTTTTAGCATAAGTGAGTATGGGCCCAAGGCTCTTGGGCCAAAATAGATTTTTAGGGAAAAATTAACTCTAATCTGCGCCCTTGGCAGGGGTCACGGAAACTGAATTTTTTGAAAAAATTATTTTTCGCTACATGTCCTCGAAAATCAGGGTTGTATCCATTTTCCACTAAAATTTTGACCCTTGATTACGAGCATAAAGTTGAATTTCGATATTGCACACGAATTTTGAGATATATGAAAATTACGATTACGGGCATTTCTGAAGCACATTTTTGGGAGGTTTCACTAACAAATTATCTCACGCCAAAGAGCATGTTCCAAAGTCCATCAGGACTCCACTAATAAATCTTAATGATCATGAAGATCATAAGGATGTGGATGATGGTGATGAAGAAAATGTCGAGGTTTATATGACTTTCGCAAAATATAAGGAACATAAAGTTAGCAAACAAAATGTTGTGCAAAAATTAGTTGTTGTTCAAGCTATAGAATCACCATCAATAAGTAAAGGTAATAATACTTACAAAAGAAAAGGATGAAAAGGACAACATTTATGAAAGAAAAAAAAAATCTTGTTCCTACTCCTACTCCTGTTGGCGGTAGTGATGATGGTGGAACAAATATTAATGCGGCTAAAGTTGGATCTACTACAGAGGCAACGGGAGGTACAAGTATTGATAGTACTAGACTACTAAATGATAGAGTCCATCACATTTGATTAAATTTGCTTGCATGTGATAAGTAGTGAGTTTAATTCTATCCCTTAAATTTTTTTGTTGGGTAAACCTATCCCTTAAATATTTTTGTTGGGTAAACCAAAAAAATTTATAGGTATAGAATTTAACTCACCACATTTCATATGCAACCAAATTGAACCAAACGGGATGAAATCTTTCATTCAATACAACAGAACTACCACTGGCTGTATCTTTTGTTGCCTCAGTAATAACTCCAACTTGTGCCACAGTAATATTTATTCCACCATCACCACTACCGTTAGCAGGAGAAAGAGTAGGAGGAGGATTGTGTGTTTCTTTTTTCTTTTTTCCACCTCATCATTTTTCTTTTTTTCCTTTGTCAATATTATTACTATAACTAATTTATGGCGCTTCTACAGCTTAAATAACAACTAATTTTTGAACAATACTTTGTTTGCTAAATTTTGGTTCCTTAAATTTTGGCGAAGACATGTACTCCTCATCATGTTCTTTATCATGATCGTCCACATCCTCATGATCTTCACGGTCATTAAGATTGATTAGTGGAGTCCTATTAACTTTTGAACAGGCTCTTTGCGTTTGGATAATTTGTTGGAATTGTCCAAGGTGAGAGTCAATTGACAACTATAGATTAGTCCTTTTTTATGTGTATTTTGACTTCCTTAAATTGTTTGTATTCAAAATATTTTGAATTACCTTAGCGAAAAAATAGCGTACTAACTCTTGTGATCTCTTGATAAAGGTTAAGAGTAGTGTTGGATATGCTGTTGAGTCCTCAAAGAAAAGCAAAAGGCTTGAACAGTTGGATGGATTGAATGACTTATGGAAACTATTGAACAAATTGGTAATAAAATTTTTCACTTTGGTCAAATCTAACAAATTATCCAAGTCAAAAGAGCGTGTTCCAAAGTTTATCAGGGCTCCACTAATCAATCTTGATCATCATGAAGACCAGGAGGACATGGATGATGATGATGAAGAAAATGACGAGGAGTTTATGACTTCCCCAAAACATAAGGAACACAAAGTTAGCAAACAGAATGTTGTTAAAAAATTAGTTGTTGTTCAATCTATAGAAGCACCATCAGTTACTAAAAGTAATAATACTAATAAAAGAAAAGGGAGAAGAGGACAATATGGAAGAAAGAAAAAATAAACAAGGAATCCTGCTCCTGCTGGAGGTAGTGGTGATGGTGGAACTAATATTAATGTGGAAAAAGTTTGAGTTACTACTGAGACAACACGAGGTACAGGTAGTGGTAGTTCTAGAGTACTAAATGAAAGAGTCCATCCCCATTTGGTTAAATTTACTTGCATGTGATAAGCATTGAGTTTAATTCTATCCTCTTTTTTTCGTGTAACCCAAAATATTGAAAGGTATAGAATTAAATTCACTACTTATCATATGAAAAAAGATTGAACCAAATGGGATGGACTCTGTTATTCAGAACTCTAGAACTACAATTGTTTGTACCTCCTGCTACCTTAGTTGTAACTCCAAATTGTGCCACATTAATATTTGTTCCACCATCACCACCACCGTCAGCAGGAGCAATAACAAGAGGAGGATTGTTTTTTCTTTTTTCTTTTTTGTACCTCATCCTTTTTCCCAATTTTTTTGTTACTAATATTACTATTACTAATTTATGGTGCTTCATTAGATTGAAAAAGAACTAATTTTTGAACAACATTTTGGTTGCTAAATTTGTGTTCCTTAGATTTTGGGGAAGGCACGTACTCCTCGTCATCTTCTTTAACATCATTGTCCACATCCTCATGATCTTCACGATAATCAAGATTGATTAGTGGAGTCCTACTGAACTTTTGAACAAGGTCTGTGCCTGTCACAACCCAAGCCTAGGGCCTAGATGTGAACGGGGAATGGGGAACCCGAAGGAACCCCAAACAAGCCTCGATGCATGTCATCACACATACTTGGTCGCAGAAGCAAGATAAAATGACATAAGAAAAATAAGCAAGGGAAATAGGGACTAAGGGAGAGAGTATCATATTTAAATATCTTGGATATCATAAGTGAGTCAAAGATTAAGCATAATACATATTGTTTCCAACAATACCTCTAATATAGAACTTAGCGGTGGCCAAGACAAGTTACCGGGCTCACCCTCATAGTGAAGTATACCCAAAAAGGAAAGATAGTCTTAAATACATAGCATAAGAACATAGATATTGCCCTTGGACATGAGGACTCACCAACTAGCTTGACTAGATATCACTAGCCATGTGGAGGAGGATGATGACCATATGGAGCTCCAGTTCCTATATGGTAACATCATATAGGCATAGAGTATGCGTTAGTACATTTGAATGTACTAAGTATATGGGATGCAATGCAACAAAAGATAGACATCATAGGAAAAATAGGTAAACATAGACAATGGATAACATACTATCAATATGACATGTATGAATGATGCTTGAAGTAAATCATGTTAGTGAATCATATGCTTATATAGAATTAGAGCATGCATAGGAATAGACTATCATCATAGACAAAAAGAGCTACTTCCCAACTCTAAGGCACATCATTCCTTGAATGGTGATTGAGGCTTGATAACCTCAACAAGGAAATCGAGGCTTGATACCCCCCGTCAAGGTGATTGAGGCTCGGTACCCCCTCAATAAGGCAATCGAGGCTTGGTACCCCCTCGTCAAGGTGATTGAGACTTAGAACCCTCTCAACAAGGTGATTGAGACTTGGTGCGCTCTCAACAAGGTGATTGAGGCTTGGCACCCCCTTAACAAGGTGATTGACTTGCAACATCGTAGATACTTTTCATGAATTCAACACATATATAACATACTTTTATCATCACAAGGACATCATATACCTATATTTCCCTCATCATTATACAACATATGCATACCATTGATTTATCATCATGCCATCATCGTTTCATCATCATATAAGCATTATAACACTATTCAACTCATAAGACATGTATTGGACCTTGAATTCCTCAAAAAACCCTAGTCGGACATTTTATCAAACACTTGGCGTGTGTGTAGTGCTAATGTAAAACCATACAATTCAAGAGTGAAATCATACAAGAAAATCCATGATAAAACCATCAATCAACACCTTGCAATACCCTCAAGAAATATACATCAAAACCCCTCATCAAATCTTACATTATGTCCAAGATTAATAGCTGAAAACATACTAAAACAATCATACTTTCATAGACCCCAAATCATTGTGCAATAAAACTTATAATAATCAAGACCCATAAGTAAATCAACATTTAAATCATGCAATTTAAGTAAATAGGAAGCTTAAGCACCATGGGTGGAAGGACCCAGTGGTTCAACATCACATACCATGACCTTGAAGAATTTCTTGAAGAGGACTTTAATGGAGACTTGAAACTTGAAGGAATTCCTTAGATCCGAATGAGGGTTTTGGAACTTGAATCTTAAGAAAAATATTAGTCTATGTATTTGAGTAAGTATTAGGAAATGTTTAGGATGATATGAGGGTGAAATAGGGCTAAGTATAGGACTTTTCACGCATAGGGACCCTTGGACCTAAGACCCAAATCCTTGGACCCGAAAATAGAAAAATGCTCAAAAATACACACTGGCGAGTTGCGCCAGTGTCGTGTAAACCTTACTGGAAATTGCATTTTTGTAATTTTTGATTTTTGCTATGGTTGCTCTAAAATCGAGTTTAGACCCTTCCCCCCCCCCCTAAATTTGACCCCCTGAACAAGAATATAAAGCCAGATTTTCATAATAATGCACAAATTCTAAGTTATATGGAATTTAAAATTTTGAGCATTCCGAGGCACATTTTTGAGTACTTTTTTGGGTTGTTTCAGTGCCTTTGGATAATTTGTTGGAATTGTTCAAACTTAGAGTAAATTGACAACTATAGATTAGTCCTTTGTTTATGTACATGTTGAATTCCTTAACTTCTTTGTGTTCAAAATACTTTGAATTCCCTTAGTGAATAGTACACTAACTGTTGTGACCTTTTGCCGAAGGTTAACAGTAGTACTAGATATCTGCTGAGTCTTCAAAGAAAAAAAGTATTGAACAATTGGATGGGTTGAATGACTTATGGAAACCATTGAATAAATTTGTAATAATAGGTTTCACTTTGGGCAATTCTAACAAATTATCTAAGGCCAAAGAACATGTTCTAAAGATCATCAGGACTCTATTAATCAATCTTGATGATTATGAAGATTATAAGAATGTGGACGATGATGATGAAGAACATGGTGAGGAGTATATAACTTCCCCAAAATATAAGGAGCACAATGTTAGCAAACAAAATGTTGTTCAAAAATTAGTTGTTATTCAAGATATAAAAGCACCATCAATTAGTAAAATTAATAAAAGAAACAAAGAATTCTGCTCATGATGGTGGTGGTGGTGATGCTGGAACAAATATTAATGTGGAAAATGTTGGAATTACTACTTGTAAGGACCCAAATTTTTGAATAGCTTTGGTGACGCTTGAGATTTGGTTTCAGAAAGTTTTAGGCCAAGATGAAAACTTATGAGACCTCCAAGCTCGATCTAATTTCACTACCAACCTTCAATTCAAGCTTATTTATGTTATTTAAGTCTAGCATGGGTCCCCAACATCAAGTCAAGTTTAAAGGAATTTTCGTTGGTTATGTTTGACACAACAACTGATAGAAGGGTCAATTTAAAGGGGAATATCTCTTAGAATAAATAGAACTGGTTGCCCATGACCTAAACAATTAAATCCCTTTGATTTAGCTTTCCAATACACTTGGTTTCACCTTATTTCGTGTTCGGATGAAGGAGTTATGACCATTTTCGTAAGACCCTCATGTGCAGTGATGCCACACGGGCCAGTAAATGGGCATGAGGCATCTTACAACTCATGAGACTACCCTTGAGCCTGTGATGGTCATTGTTTGGGTAGGTATTATGCCACGACCAACCACACGGGTCGTGTGGTGCTAGATGGGCCATTTGGCCTTCCGTGAAGTCCCCGGAATGAAAAATATTCTAAGTGTTTGTTCAAGATCAAAATTTCTAGAAATTTGTCTAAGTGTGGGTTCACGGAAGGTAAACAGAACGTGTAATGCCACATGGACCATTTACCCTCTAGTCAAGTGACTTCTAATAAAATTTTACTCCGATCCGATAATGGCATTTTCATAAATTCAGCAATTTCTATTGGTCTTTTGCAAATTCCTAAGCTATTCTAAGGTCATCTAAGGACCTAAAACCTATTTCAAATATTCAAACCTATCTCTCATAATTTGAATTTCTCAAAACACTCTCAAATACATTCCATAAAAGAACTCTTGGGATTTCACCATTTGAGCTTAGTATTTCGAGTCTCCTTCAGATTTCTTTGGGGTTTCTTCGACTTAGTGAAGGTATGTGGGTTCGATCCTTGATTTCCTTTTAATCAAGGAGACCCAAAATTATTTTTAAACAATTTCATGAACTTCTAGCTCACTTTTAAATCGGGGTTATGAGTGTTTTGGTTGCTAAAATTCTATTAATACATGGGTAGTGTTTATTTGATGATTTTAAGATGATTTAAACTGTTATATGAGGATATACATTGGGTTTATGAAACTATGAATATGCATTTCCCTCTATAAGGCTTATTTATGCATGCGTGATTATGTTATGATTTCAAATGTGGATTTAATTATGTTTTCACTTCAATATCGTATTATATTGTTGATTTTGGATTGACTCTTAACTACTCAAGACATCCTCACATTATTCATAGCATATGTGTTCATTTGCATGAGATATTTTGAAAATTATGAAGTGGGTTAAGCCCAATTATGTTTATGATATGATTTTGATAACATATTGGTTATGACAAGAATGTGATCACATATATGTCTATTGATTATTGCTCTTTGGCATCTTGCATGCTTGCACCATTTTGTATATGAAGGGGCTATTCCTATGCATGAGTATTATGACTATGAAATTATGATTTTGGCATTTGAGCCTAAGTATGAATTATTATGAATAACATTTGGCCTTTAGGCCTAAGAATACTTGAAAATGTTTTTAACTAACTTACTTCTTTGAAAAGAATGTATATATATATTATGAGTATTCTTGTGGGATGATGACTTAGCACCGATGGATTGAGGGAGTGATCTCTTTCCTTGAACTATGTGCCTAACATAGGCTATGTGAAATCCTATCCAAAATGGGATATGTTCCCTTAAGAAAGGTTACTTCATACGAAATGGGATGTATTCTTGTAAAGTGATGTATTTTATACCTTTGGCGAGTAGACCACCTTTTCACCGATAAGTGGATTTCATTGGGATTCCAAGTAATAGCTCTCTTGGCCTTACTCATGTCGGTTAATGTCACATCCCGGCTATATATACGAGGATCAAGCACTTCATGCATCATTGGTTTTATGACATCTTGTTATACTATTCTCTTAATTATATCTTTTCTATATGATATGCTCTTCTCATCTAACATCGATATGTAGGTTTTCGTAAGTTACATGCATTGCACCCCGTATACTTGGTACATTCAAATGTACTAACGCATACTCTTACCTACATGATTTCACTATGTGGGGACCAAGGACTTTGATCATCCACCATTTGATGCTTAGGTCGGATTCCAAGTTTATTTGTAGTCGTGAGCCCTATCTTCCAAGGATGATCCACCATCTATCTACCTTTGATACCTTCATTTCTTTATGTATTAAGGGTGAGCCTGAGGAATGTCTTGGCCCCCCGACCCATCTATGCAGAGGCATTGTTTGACACCTTGTAAACCTCCTTACGTTTTATGCTATGTGTTATGACTTAAGTTTATGTTTTGGGTTGGTTATCTTTTACTATCATCATGCGAGTTGGTTATGTGATTTATGACTTGGCTATATGTTATGATGGAAAGATCCTAAGTTTCGAATTGCCCCCACAGCATGAGTTCTACTTTCGCGTACTATAGAACTATGTGTTTATTGTTGAATGCGCTTCTGAACCGATGATGCGAGTTTTAGTATCTTTGAAACAACCCCAAAAAGTGCTCCAAAATGTGCCTCGGAATGCCCAAAATTTTAAATTTCATATTTCTCAAAATCCGTGTGCGATATCAAAAATATGACTTCATATTCTTGTTCAAGGGTTAAAATTAGGGGGGCAGGGTCTAACCCCGATTTTAGAGCAACCGTATCAAAATCTAAAATTTAAAAAAATATGATTTAGGAGGGTCAATTTCAAAGGGGCATATCTGTTAGCGCACAAAACATTGTGTGGACCACGACCTACCAAATTAAATCTCTTTGAATTAGCTTTCCAACGCACCTAGTTTCACCTCATTCTGAGTTTGGATGAAGAATGTATGCCCATTTTTGTGGAACTCGTTTGTGCAGAAATGCAATTTCTAGTGAGGAATTCGCGTCACTTCCGCGACGCAGAGAAATGTTATTTTGGTTCTATTTTTTATACCTATACTTATGCTTACCTAATCCTTATATCATCCTAAACATTCCTCAATATCCCCTCAAAGAATTAGACTCATACCTCACCCTAATTTCAAGTCCCAAAGCTCTAGACCAATCTTAAGGATTTTATTCAAACTTCAAGTCTCCATTTCCAATCTTCGTCAAGGGTTCTCCAAAGTCAAGTTATGTCGGTTCCTTTCATGGGTTCCTTTCACCCATGATACCCAAGCCTCCTTTCACTCAAATTGCATTATTTAAAGTTGATTTACAAATGAGTCTTGCATATTACGAAATTCACTGCACACTATGTTAAAGCTATGTAAAGTTGTGACTGTTTTGCTATGTTCTGAGCAATAAATCGTGGATCTATTGTAAGATTTGATGAGGGATTTTGAAATATATTGCTTGAGGGTGTTGCAAGGTGTTGATTAATATTTTTACAATGGATTTTCTTGCATGATTTCATCTCTATATTTCATGGTTATACACTAGTATTAAATACCCTCTAAGTGTTTGATAAACTATGCGGATGTGGTTTCTTGAGGAGTTGAAGGTCCAAAGCATGAGATATGATATTATTGACTACATGAAGATGAAATGAGCTTACGTATATGATATATACTATATAAAGTGTTTTATTAGACCATACACAATCCCGGGGGAACAAGAGCCCGGGTAACCGAGGTGGGGGTTTGTACTCATCAACCATGTGAGGGGTTTGTACTTCGCCACCGTGGTGGTAAGGTATGATTATCATCAAGCATGTGAGGGGTTTATACCATACCATCGAGATGATGTGGTGAAACCATCATGAACCAACCGAGGGGTTTGTACCTTGGAAATATATCTTGGTCTCTTCTACACATATATCCTATATGAGCATGAGCTACTTAAGCATGTTTGAATTATGCAGTGATCATGCATGCCATATTGTTATGCCTATTGCCTATTGTTACGCATTTTGACTGTGACGTCTATCTCTTGTTGCATTGCATCCTACATACTTAGTACATTCAAATGTACTAACGCATACTCTTGCCTACATAATATCACCATGTAGGGATCGAAGCCCAAGTTGATCATCCTTCTCCTACACGTGGCTAGTTCAGTACTACTCAAGCTAGTTGGTGAGTCCTCCACTACAGGTACCTTAATATATGTTTCCCTTATTATATATTGAAACACTCTTCTTTACTTTCTATTTTGACTATGAGGGTGAGCCCGGTTGCTTTATCTTGGCCCCCGCTCTTATCTATATAGTAGAGGTGTTGTTGGACATGCTATGTATCTATGATATGAGCCTTGACTCTTTTGTCTCTTGATTATGATGTTATGTAAGCTTTTCCCCCTTAGTCCCTTGCCCTTGTTTTCTAAACTTTTCCATGTTACTTAAGCAATTAATCTCTCTCCCTTAGTCTAATTCCTCTTGGTTATCTTTCTTATATTGTTTTACATTGCTTCCGCGACCAAGGATGTGTAATGATATGGCATGAGTCTTCTTTGGAGTTCCTTCGAGATTCCCCATTCGTCGGTCATGTCTAGGCCCTAGGCTTAAGTCGTGACAATATTGAGGCTTGTTTGGGGATCCCGGGTTCCCAAGTCATATCACATCTAAGCCCTAGGTCTGGATCATGAGAAAGATGGTATCATAGCCCTAGGTTTGTAATGATCCTCGGAGTCCAACATGCCGCGTCAAGTAGAGTTCCTAGAAATAGGTGTGAAGTGCACCATGCCAATGAGTTGGAGGCTACAAGGCATTTTAGGAAATATTTCACTTTTCATGATTAACATCGTTCCATGGAGAGTGTCTTAAGATTTCCTTTCTCCATCCCTCCATTCCGAATAGGGAGAGTTACTTCAGGGTTGTAGCGCAATCTAGGAAAGGAGGATGTTGTAGTTGATCTTATAGATGAGGTTAGATGGGAGTTGGTGAATGGTGTGCATTGTTTAACAAGCTTGCTCCTTCAAATATTCACAGTTTTCTTGGATTGGCTTAATATTATAGAAGGTTTGTTTGAAGGTTTTTTATATTATACCTCCATTAACTTAGTGACTCAAAGAAAGTCATGTTGGTATAGTCAAATAAGTGTGAGAAGTGTTTTTGGACTTTGATAGATTAGTTGACATAGGCTCTTATTTTGACATTACCGGATGGTTTAGATGGATTTCTTGGTGTGTTGTGATGCTTCTCGGATTGGGTTTGGTTGTGTACGTATGCAACTTGGTGAGGTGATGTCTCGTGCGTCGAGTTAGTTGAAGGTGCATGAGCATAACTACTTGGTTCATGATCTTGAGTTAGAGGCAGTGTATTTGCTTTTAAATTTGGAGACACTATTTGTAAGGGGTGTATATGGACGTTTTCACCGATCACAAGAGTTTGCAATATGTGTTCATTCAAAGGGACCTTAACTTCAGGCAAATGAGAACGTTGGAACTCAAAAAGAGGCTATGACATAAGTGTATGATATCATCTCAATAAGGAAAATATTGTAGTAGATGCTCTTAGTTGACTATCTATGGAAAGTGTGGCTTACGGGATGAAGAGTAGGAGGAGTTGGCACAAGATGTCTACTTTTGTAATAGATTGGGTGTTAGGTTGGCTGGCTCTAATTATAGAGAAATTCATGTTTAAAATGGGGTAAGAGCCTTGGTGGCTCTTGATATAAGGGCTAGGCAAGATCTTGATCCATTATTGGTTCTGTTGGAGTGGTTGGTTACCGAAAATAATATAGAGGTTTTTCCCCAAGCGGGAAATGGTGTGCTTCGGTATCAAGGTCAGTTATGTGTTCCGGACGTGGGGTAGTTTGATTGGTATGAAATGACTTTTATAGGCCTGAATTCAGTATTGGAGGCTATGGAAATAGTGAAATTGATCAAGAGGGGTTGGAGATGGTTCAAGGTCATCAAAAGTTTTATCCGGAGGTTAGTAGGAGGGATCTTGAGTTTTGGGTTGGAAAATGGGTATATGTGAAGGTCTCTCTGATGAAGGAGGTGGCTTCAGTTATGGTAACTTGGGGGAGGGAATAGTTGGATGATAAAGCGATATCCCTATCTTTTCCAATCTACTAAAGCCTAAAGTGCTGGGTTCTTCTTTCTCCAAGTAGTCCTAATCTTTTCAATTCTTGGGTCTCATGGCATGACATGCTTACATATGCATTAAAATGATTTTCATGAAGATTTAAATGATTTGAATACATTTTGATATAAGTTTTAATGACTTGATGATTTTACCTGAAATGGGATATGCCCTTTAAGAAAGGTTACTTCATATGAAATGGGATGTGTTCCCCTAAGGTGAAGTATAGTTTGCCTTTGGCAAGTAGACCACCTCTTTACCGATGAGGGGATTTCATAGGGATTCCAAGTAATAGCTTGGTTGTTCTTACTCACGTTGGTTAAGGTCACATCCCAGCTATATAAGCGAGAACCAAGAACTTCATGCGTCATTGGTGTCATGGAATCTTGTTATACTATTCTCTTGATTATATCTTTTCTATATGATGTGCCCTTGTCATCGAACATTGATATGCAGGTTTAGGTAAGTTACATGCATTGCACCCCGCATACTTAGTACATTTACACATACTAATGCATACTCTTGCCTACATGATTTCACCATGTAGGGACCGAGGACTTTGATCATCCACCGTTTGACGCTTAGCTTAGAATCTAAGTTATTTGTAGTGGTGAGTCCTATCTTCCAAGGACGATCCACTATCTATTTATCTTTGATACTTTCGTTTCTTTATGTATTAAAGGTGAGCCTGGGGAATGTCATGGCCCCTGACCCATCTATGTAGAGGCATTATTGAACACCTTGTAAACTAACTTACGTTTATGCAACCAAATTGAACTATATGGGATGGACTCTATCATTCAGTAATCTAGAAATACTATTGGTTGTGCCTCCTGCTGCTTCAGTAGTAACTAAAACTTGTGCCACATTAATATTTGTTCCAGCATCACCACCACCATCAGCAGGAGGAAGAGAAGGAGGAGGATTGTTCGTTTCTTTTTTCTTTTTTTCCACATCGTCCTTTTTTCCATTTTCTTTTGTCAGTATTATTACTATTAGTAATTTATGCTGCTTCTATGCTTGAACAACAACTAATTTTGAACAATATTTTGTTTGCTAAATTTGTTTTCCTTATATTTGGGGGAGGCACGTACTCCTCATCATCTTCTTTATCATCATCATCCACATCCTCATGATCTTCCCAATCATCAAGATTGATTAGTGGAGTCCTATTGATCTTTTGAACCAGCTCTTTGCCCTTGGATAATTTGTTGGAATCGTCCAAAGTGAGAGTCAATTGACAACTCTAGATTAGTCCTTTTTTCACGTATATGTTGAATTCCTTAAATTGTTCGTGTTTAAATAACTTTGAATTTCCTTAGTGAATAAAAAGTGTACTAACTCTTACGATCTCTTGTTGAAGGTTAAGAGTAGTGTTGCATATGTTGTTGAGTCCTCAATGAAAAGAAAAGTATTGAATCATTGGATATGTCGAATGACTTATGGAAACCATTGTACAAATCGGTAAAAAAAGATTTCACTTTGGACAATTCTAACAAATTATCCAAGTTGAAAGTCATCTTCCAAAGTACATCAGGACTACACTAATCAATCTTGATCATGAAGATCATGAGGACACAGACGATGATGATGAAGAAAATGACGAGGAGTATATCACTTCTCCAAAATTTAAGGAACACAACGATTGCGAACAAAATGTTGTTCAATTTTAGTTGTGTTCAAGCTATAGAAGCACCATCAGTTAGTAAAATCAATAATACTGACAAAAGAAAAGGGAGAAAAGCAGACGTGGAAGAAAGAAAAAAGAAACAAAGAATCCCGCTTCTACTGCTAGTGGAACAAATATTAATGTGGCGAAAGTTGGAGTTACTACTAAAACAGCAGTGGGTACAAGTAGTGGTAGTACTGAAGTATTGAATGAAAGTGTCCATCTCATTTGGTTAAATTTTTTTGCATGTGATAAGCAATGAGTTTAATTCTATCCCATATATTATTTTTGTTTAGGTAACCCCAAAAAAATTTAAAGGTATAGAATTTAACTCATTTCTTATCATATACAACCAAATTTAACCAAATGGGATGGAATTTTTAATTTAGTACTGTAGAACTACCACTACTTGTACTTCCTGTTGCCTTAGTAGTAACTCCAACTTGTGCCTAATTAATATTTGTTGCACCATCACCACCACTGTCAGTAGGAGCAAGAGCAAGAGCAAGAGGAGGATTGTTTGTTTCTTTATTCTTTTTTCTGCCTTATCCTTTTTTCCTTTTTCCTTTGTCAATATTATTACTATTAGTAACTTATGGTGCTTCTGTAGTTTAAAATAACTAATTTTTGAACAAATTTTTGTTTGCTAAATTTATATTACTTAAAGTTTGGGGAAGACACATACTCCTCATCATCTTCTTTATCATCATCGTCCATATCCTCATGATCATCACAATCATCAAGATTGATTAGTAGAGTGCTGTTGAACTTTTGGACAGGCTCTTTGCCTTTGGATAATTTCTTAGAGTTGTCCAAAATAAGAGTCAATTGACAAATATAGATCAGTCATTTTTATATATTTTAAATTCCTTAACTTGTTCGTATTCAAAATACTTTGAATTCCCTTGGTTAATAAAAAGTGTACTAACTTCTGTGATATCTTTTTGAAGGTTAGGAGTAGTGTTGGATATGCTGCTGAGTCCTCAAAGAAACGTAAAAGTATTGAATCATTGGTTAGGTTGAATGACTTATGGAAACCATTGAACAAATTAGCAACAAAAGGTTTCACTTTGGACAATTCTAACAACTTATCCAAGATGAAAGAGCATATTCAAAAGTTCATCAGGACTCCACTAATCAATCTTGGTGATCATGAAGATCATAAGGAAGTGGACTATGATAATGACGAAAATGACGAGGGATATATGACTTCCCCAAAATATATGGAACACAAAGTTAACAAACAGAATATTGTTCAAAAATTAGTTGGTGTTCAAGTATAGAAGCACCATCAATTAGTAAAAGTAAGAATACTGACAAAAGAAAAAGGAGAAAAGGATGATGTGGAACAAAGAAAAAAAGAATCCTGCTCCTATTGGTGGTGGTGGTGGTGGTGGTTGAGATGGTGGAATAAATATTATTGTGGCAAAAGTTGGAGTTAATACGGAGGCAGTAGGAGGTACAAGTATTGGTAGTGCTCGAGTACTGAATGAAAGAGTCCATCCCATTTAGTTAAATTTGCTGATAAGCATTGAGTTTGGTTGTATCCCTTATTTTTTTTTGTTGGGTAATTTTTTTTTGCTTTCCAGAAACAACCTCTCTACCTGTATGATATAGAGGTAAGTTTTGCGTACATTCTATCTTCCCCAGTCCCCAGTGTGAGATTCCGCTGGGTATGTTGTTGTTGTTAGGTAACTTTTTGGGTTGCTCTCTTTTTTTTAAGAATTTTAATGAATTATTTATTTTTAACATTTTCAAAATCTTGAATAGTTTATTATTTGTTCTTGTATTTCACAATCATGAATTTTGTTATGCTATTTACAATGTGTTTCATAAAGCATGAAGCCCAATGTTAATGAGACAATCTCTGTGTCATCGTGGTCACTAGAGGTAAAGTTGCCTACATTATAAATGCAATTTGTATAGTGACGTGATATACATGTGCAATGCACTACCCTAAACTAGTAATAGTATAGATATATATTATTATAATATAAGAACATAGTAGCCAAGGCACTTTTTTAGGTCCAATTATCCTATCAAATACTGCAATCTCCCTCAATGACTCTCCAAATGATGGTAAGTCCATAGTACACATATATTTGGTAGACAATAAGCCCATGCATATATATGTCTAAAGGGAGTCAATTGACAACTACAGATTACTCCTTTTTTATGTATATCTTGAATTCTTTAACTTCTTGTTGTTAAAAGTACCTTGAATTCCCTTAGTAAATAAAAAGTGCACTAAATCTTGTCATCTCTCGTAGAAGGTTAAGAGTTGTGCTGCATATGTCCTAAAAAAAAGTATCAAACCATTGAATGGGAGAATTTACATCTCTAGATTTTGATGACCATTGCCTATCAATTGGGATAAGAATTGGACATCCCATGCTCATGTTCATACTCAAAATGGTTTAACATAGTCATTTATTAAACTCCTACAATTGGTAGGAAGAACACTACTTATGAAGACGAAATTGGCCACTACAGTTTGGGGTCACTCTATCTTACATGCAACATCACTTGTTCATTTTAGACCGATAAATTAAAATAAATATTCTCCATCACAATTAGTATTTGGCCACGAGTTCAATATCGCTCATCAACGAGTCTTTAGTTGTGTGATATACATGTCTGTAGCACCACGACAACATACTGAAATGGGCCCACAATGAATGTTAGGAATATATGTTGGGTTTTATTCACCTTCCATCATTCACTACCTTGAATAGTTAACTAAAGACTTATTTACTGCTCGATTTGAAGATTGTCAGTTTGATGAGATAACTTTCCCACAATTAGGGGAAGAGGAGGACCCTAAAAGGGAAATTGCATGGAAGGTTTCATCACAATCTCATTTTGATCCACATACCCATAAATGCGAGCAGGAGGTCTAGATGATCATGCACCTCTAGAAGTTAGCAAATCAAATGCTTACTGATTTGAAAAGGATAACTAAATCACATATCCCTGCAGTGAATGTACCTATCTAGATTAATGTCCCCAAAGAATCATGTACTAGTTGTATAGCTTTTGAATGTCAAACACACTGTTAATACAACATAAAGTGAGTTCATATAGTCTAGTCACTATGCCACTTGGTGAGATTTTAAGGTGTACAATATTAACAAACTAAGGAGTTTATATCAATCTCTTTGAGATTCATTCAATTGGGGAGATTAAAAAGGAGAAGGTTAATGAGTTCCTAATAACATTTTTTTTTCTCTACAATGAGTTCTTAATGATTACTCAGATAGAATTACAAATCTAAAATATCACTTTGATTGCACACAGTCCCTACAAATTTACATTAACAACAACTCAGCAAGGCTATGTGATACCACTACAGAGGGAGGGAGTAATACTTATTAGATTAACAAGACAATGAGTCGTTAGCTCTTTATGAACGTTGATCAAGATTTCTTTGCAAAAACTCCTAACAAAAACAATGGTTTGTTAGCCTTTTAAGAATTTAAATTTATATGGTGGTATTAATCTTGTTTGTGAGATTCAACCCATCAAAGGATAGACCTAAGGAAGGGAACTTCACCTGAGATAGTTAACTCGAATGATGAAAAAGCATTGAATTCTATAGAGTAGAAGTTTGCCTTTGATGCTATGTTCAGATGGTTTCATCATGGTAGTTGTACGCTCTCCCTCATCTCCAACAGCATCTCTGATGCAGTAACTGCCGGAGGTTTCACAAGATTCTTGTGTATCTTCGACTACCATTTTAGGATTTATTTTTGTTTCCTACTTGATTTTTCATTTCTGTTTTTTGTTGAACTTTGTTACACTTTCTCAACATAAAAAGTCGACAAAGGAATTCACTGCAGTTAAAGTCTTTGTCGAATCAGATAAAACATGTCTTATCACCTCTTCAATATACAACTCAATGTAAATTGCAACCTACTTCATAGCACTCATTGTAATCATGAATTGAATAATTACTTCAAGACTAACTACTTCTTCACTTGTTTTTGTGAAGCATATAATTAGCAACACCTTATTCACATTATTTTATAGTTCCTCCTTAACTTAAAACATCACAAAAGAACTCTTACTTTATGGTGTTCTTGTTTTTACCTTCTAAGGCATCGAGATGATTACATAACCTTTTATCTTAATATATTTAAATTCTCTTCTATCAGAACATAGTTGACATGATTAATGAACTGCTCATCCTCCTCCTCCTATAACAAGAACAAACCTAGTGAAATCTCATAAAGTAGGGCTTGGGGAGGGTAGAGTGTATGCAGACCTTACGACTATCTCATGAATATACAAAGGTTGTTTTTGGTAGTCCCTCAGCTCAAACATATCCACCCCAAGTAAAAGAAGATAAACAATATATAAAATAATCTCTAAAATGAAGAGTAATGTCAATTCTACAAGAAAAAAATAAAAGTAGCAAAATAATCAAAAAGCTATAATAATACTACCATAATAGCAATACTAATCATATGATCAACTAAAAACCGTCACAAAGCAAGATAATATTTTATCCATACTAACCTTTTACCCTAATATGCAACCTCCACTCTTTTTTATCTAAAGTCATATCTTAGTGATGTGAAATTGTCTCATATCCTTTCTAATCACCTCTCCTGAATACATTTTCGGTCTATTTCTGCCCCTCCCCGTAACTCCTAAATCAAAGCTTTGCACCTTCAAACTGGGGCGTTGACACGCCTCCTTTACACAGGTGCAAACTATCTCAATCTTGCTTCTCTCATCTTGTCTCCCACAGAGCTTATCTTCCTTCCTCCCCTACCCTCACCCCTCCCGATTAGAACAAATAGGACGTGCATAGAAGAATGTTGTAGCCTCTGAAAGTACAACATCTGTTGACACCAAATATTTTTTCAAGTTCAGTAGAATAATATCGATATCCCTTTTAAAGGCGAGAATATCTCAAAGGAAACACTTTACGCCTTGGGATCCGACTTAGTAAATGGGAAAACTCCCTTAAAATGCTAGCAATGCGTCTTGTTTACTAGCCTATCTACTTTTGAACAATCTTCATGCAATAATCAGGTCGTGAGTTTTGCTCCACTTGTTCAAAAGCTGATAGGCTATTAAAAAAAGAGAGAGAAATCTAGTTGATAGTTCAAGTGACTTGTCTCACTTAGAAAATCGCAATATCCAAGTAATGAAGCTAGGATGCAAATCTAAGCCTTTTTGTCTTAGAAGGAAAAAGGAGAGGAAAAGAAGAAACTAACTTCACTTGTTTTTAGTGCTCACGTTGATTTAGAACCCAAAACTAAATGATTGTTTTTATGACTTCCATAATGAGCTGTCAGAACTGAGAAACACCATAAAGACATTAGAACATATTTTTATTATTTTTCATTTGTTATAACTTTGATAGGCAGAAAATAAATAATCTTTATTATCTCCCACAGATTCAACCAACAAATGGAGCAACACTCGACGACCTAGTTTCTGCATGACGTTTCACATAAATATTTTTATGGATTTCATGAATTACTGGACTATCCAATTTCCACTACCACCAGAAAAGCACAAGCAAGTACTCATTGTCACAATCTGGACCTAGGGCCTAAATGTGACACAACGAATGAAATGCAGAACCCGAAGGGACCGAAAACAAGCCTCTTAGCATATCATTACACAACCTTAGGCACAGAAGAAATTAAACATCAACAAAAGAGCATAAAATAAGGATAAAGGGGGGTAAGGGAGTCTTTCATATCTTAAAACATACAAGAGTCAAGAGAGTCAAAGCTCAAAGCATCATTATATAAGTTGTCCAACAACACCTCTAAACTTAGAACTGAGCGAGGGCCAAGACGACTTTCCTGGCTTACCCTCATAGTAAAAAACATACATTAAAAGAAAGATTCTTTGCATTACATAAGATCAAAAGATGTTGTCGTGGTAGTTGCGGATTCACCAAACATGCTTCAAAGGTAGTACTAGCCACGTGGAGGAGGAAGATGATCAAGTGGAGCTCTGGTTCCTACATGGCACATCATGTAGGCATAGAGTATATGTTAGTACATTTGAATGTACTAAGTATGTAGAATGGAATGCAACAAGAGATTGGCAACATGACCAAAATGCATAGATATATGTAATGGATGAGCATAGTAAGAATATTACATGCATGAATGATGCTTGAAGTAAAACATGCTTCTATAGAACATATTACATTTGTAGGAAGAGACCATCTTATAGAGACCAAGGCCTACCACCCACTTGGTGAGGCAATCGAGGTACAAACCCCCCAACATGGTTGCACGGGCCTACTACCCCCTGAGCAAGGCAATTGAGGTACAAACCCCCCAACATGGTTACATGGCCCTACTACGCACTGACCGAGACAATTGAGGTACAAATCCCCAACATGGCTGCACGGGCCTACTACCCCCCGAGCAAGGCAATTGAGGTATAAAACCCCAACATAGTTGTTCGGGCCTACCACCCCCCAAGCGAGGCGTGGTAAACTTGCAATGCTATAGATACTATTCATGAAATCAACACACACACACACACACACACACATATATATACTCCTTTCATCATCATAAAGTCACTTAACTTATAAGTCATGCAATAGACCTTCAATAACTAAAAAACCCTTAACCTTTTATCAAACACTTGTCTCGTGTGTAATGCTAGTTCAAAATCATGCAATTCAAGAGTTAAATCATGTGAGAAAATCTAGTGCAAATCATCCCACTAACACTTGGTAAAACCCTCGTGTAATATACATTAAAGCACTTCATCAAATCTCGTCATAGTACATAGATTCATAGCTCAAAACATGCTTAAGCACTCCAAGTTTCATGAAAGCTCCAACATAGTTTATAATCATACTCATAGTAAGAATACCCATAAGTAAATCAACTTGAAAACATGTAATTTGTGTAAAAATGAAGGTTAGGCACCATGGGTGAAATGACCTAATGGCTAAAACACTCATACCTCAACTTTGAAGATTCCCTTGATGAAGATTGGACTGAGAACTTGAAGCTTGAGTGAATTCTTTAAAATCCAGAATTTTGGGACACTTGAATTTGAGAGAAATATTTGGTGAAGTGCTTGAGAGAGTTTTGGGGAATGTCTTGTATGATATGGGGTTAAAAAATGAATATGTATGTGTGTTTTCAATCATAGGAAGGCTTAGGCCAAGGCCTCAAAGCCTTGGACCGAAACAGTGAACAGGCAACAAAAGTACATGTCTCCGTACCCTGGCTGTGTCGCGCCAGGGGAGCAGATTGACACTGGATAAGGAACTTTTAGGAAAATGAAATTTTGATACGGGTGCTCTAAAATAGGGGTTAGACCCATTCCCCTCTCAATTTTACCCCCCGACCAGGAATATGAAATCGAATTTTTTATATCACGCATGAATGTTGAGATATATGGAAATTACAATTATGGGCATTTTCGAGACACATTTTTGGGCACTTTTTGGAGGTATTTCAATATCTAACCTTTGGGAACATTCGTCCTCGAATGTCAAAAAAGTGTATTTGAGAGAAATAATCAAAATACTTTTAAACCAACACATGAATGCAACAATGCACTTAAACATCATTTCAAAATCTCAACTACCCTTAAACTCCAATACATAGGCTCTAAATATATCCTCAATAGTTTGGATAGTTCATTCGGCTTGGCCATCTGTTTGAGGGTGAAAGACCATACTAAGCATAACCTTGGTACCAAGGCCTCTTTGGAAGGACCTCCAAAAGTGAGAAGTGAATTGAGTACCAAGATTCGATATGATAGACAAGGGCACCCCATGCAACCTAACCAATTCATGAATGTACAATCAAGCATATCTTTAGCCCCATAAGTAGTCTTAACCAATAGGAAATGCACCGACTTTGTCATTTTATCAACCACAACCCAAATAGAATCAAAACCCTTTCTAGTTTAGGCAACCCAACCACAAAATCAATGTTGATTTTCTCCTATTTAAAAGTAGGAATCTCTATATCTTGGGCTAGGCCACCTGTCCATTGATGCTCGGTTTTCACTTGGTGGCAATTATGGCAATCAGATTCAAACTTAGCAATGTGTTTCTTCATACCATCTCACTAGAACACTTCCCTCAAATCTCTATACATCTTGACAGAATAGGGGTGAATAGAATAGGAAGAACTGTGAGCCTCATGTAAAATCTTCTTTCTCAAGTCATCAACATAAGGCACACACAATCTACCTTGGTACCTAAGGGCACCATCGCCCCTTTGGAAGAAAACCTCCACGTTACCATCTCTCACCTAAGCCTTCAATTCTAGCAAGGCGCAAGATCTTGCTTTGCCTTCACCTCCTCCACTAATGAAGATTTGGAACCTTCAATAACCACAACCCCACCATTATCAACCTCCTCCAACCTAACTCCCAATCTAGCCAACCAGTGAGCGTCTCTAGCCACCTCCTTGCCACTATCATTAACATGAGCTAGGTTGCCCATAGAGACCCTACTCAAAGCATCGACCACAACATTAGCCTTATCGGGATGATAATGCACACTCATATCATAATCTTTAAGAAACTCTAACCACCTTCGTTGTCTAAAGTTGAGGTATTTTTAGGTGAACACATATTGGAGACTCTTATGATCGGTAAACACATCAACATACACCCCATACAAGTAATGACGCCAAATTTTCAAAATAAATACCACGGCGGAAAACTCAAGATCATGGGTAAGATAATTCTTTTCATGCACCTTAAGTTATCTAGAGGCATAAGCTATGGCCTTACTACTTTACATCAAATCACAACCCAAACCAATTTGTGTGGCATCACAATACACAACAAACCTTCCAACCATTCTGGTAGAGACAAGATAGGAATGAAGACAAGCTTATCTTTCAAAGTTTGAAAACCTTTTTTCACACTCATCGGTGCACATAAATTTAGCCTTCTTTTGAGTCAACTTAGTCATAAGAGAAGTAATAGAAGAGAATCCATTCACAAACCTTCGGTAATAACCAGCTAAGCCCTAGAAGCTTCTAATATCCGATGGAGTCAAAGGTTTAGGCCAATTTCTAATCACTTCCATCCTTTTAGGCTCCACCTTAATAACATCCCCTGACACCACATGACCTAGAAAGGCAACCTCTTGCAACCAAAACTCACACTTCTCATACTTAGCATACAACTTCTCGTCCCTCAGTTTTTGTAGCAACACCCTCAAATAACTCACATGGTCCCTTTCTCTATGGGAATAGATCAAAATATCATCAATGTAAATCACCACAAACAAATCAAGGTAGGGTTTAAAGACCCTATTCACAAGATCCATAAAGATAGTCGCTACATTAGTCAGCCCAAAAGACATAACCACAAACATATAATGCCTATACCTAGTCCGGAAGGCCGTCTTGGGAATGTCACATTCCCTCACTTTCACATGGTGATACCCGCATGGAAGGTCAATCTTAGAGAAGTGAATAGCCCCTTGAAGTTGGTCAAAAAGATCATCAATCATTGGTAGAAGGTACTGATTCTTGATGGTGACTCTATTAAGTTCCCGGTAATGAATGTAAATTCTAAGGATCCCTCTTCTTCTTCATAAATAGCACTGCTGCACCTCAAGGTGATTTGTTAGGCCTAATAAAACCTTCTCCAATAAACCCTTTAATTTCTCCTTCAACTCCTTTAACTCCGTCGGGGCCATATGATAAGGGAAAATAGAAAAGGGTTGAGTATCAGGAAGGAGTTCTATACCAAAGTCTATTTCCCGGGAAGACATCAAGAAACTCATTAACGACTAGAACCGACTCTATAGAAAGGACCGTGGACTCACATCCCTAACCCTCACATGATGATAGAGATACCTCTTAGAAATCAACTTATGGGCTTTAATGTGAGAAATGAATCTACCATTGACGACCACATCATGACTCTCCTACTCAAGAACGGGTTCATTTGGGAATTAGAATTTGATCCTATAGGTTCTACAATCAATAGAAGTATATAGTATGCATGCAACTAATTCATCCCAAGAATGACATCAAAATCCACCATATCCAACTCAACAAAATCTAAAGGCAATATTTTATGCAGAATGCAAATGTGACAATTTTTATAGACTCTTCTTATGGCTCATACAACAATTCGAGTTCAACATGAAAGTTATTGGCAACAAATGGAGTAACAAAAGAAAGAGTGGCACCAGGGTATATCAATGCATACACATAAAAATCAAAGACTTTTAACATATCGGTGATGACATCGGGCACCTTATCTACCCCTTATATCTTTTAGAGAGTATAGAACAAATTGTGCCTTGGTGCACCACCTTGTTGGCCACCTCTCCACATAGAAACCATATTAGCACCTTGTGGATGAACAACCTCACCCTTGTTCTTGTTTCTGTTACAAGGGAAATCCATCGCCTTATTCCCCACTTCCCCACAACTATAACAAGCATTAGTATCCCTTAAGCATGGGCCACTATGACCCTTACCACATTTTGGGCACACAGCAATAAACACCACCTATGATACCCCGTAATTCTATACTCTTATGTATCTATGTTTAAAAATTCATTTGCTTAGGTCAGGGGTATATTAAGCTCATGGGAGACTCCTAGTACCTAAACGAGTTCAAGACTCCCACAAGAGTTGAGTTTTGGGTGTTGTTTCATATAAGGGTCAACTTTAAACTAGCATAACTCTTATCACAATTGGAACTAGATGACCCACAACATGTCAAATGAAATCCCTTTGAGTTAGCTTCGCAGCTCACTTGGTTTCTCTTCATTTCGATGTCGGATGAAGGAGTTATGACCATTTTTGTGAGAGCCTCTCTTGCAGTGATATCACACGGGCACTTTGACGGGAAGTATGGCCTTGGATGAACCGTTTGGATTGATTGGAGTGGAAAAAGACCTTGTTTTTAGGTAATGAAAATATCTTTGAGTTAGCTTTGTAGCACACTTGGTCTCACCTCATTTCGATGTCGGATGAAGGAGTTATGATCATTTTCATGAGACCCTCATGGGCATGGTGTCCAACGGACTGCTTGGCGGCCATGTGGCCTCTGACGAGCTGTTTCGGGAATCAGGGGTTGGAAAAGGCCATTTTTGGCACTAAGGAAGGTGACATGGCCAGTTGCATGGGCCGTGTGGCTCAGCACTTACCGTGGGGATGGCCACTAGGTGTGCCAAAGGAAGCTTGTTGGACTAGGGGAAAATGTAGCTAAGGGTGGTGCCACGGGCACTGTTGATGGGCCATGTGGAGTGTGACAGCCTGTGGCACCTGGGCGTGTGGTGGGCCTACAACATTTTCTTGTCTAAGTGAGGTAAGATGGACTAGTACACAATCCGTGAAAGTGGTCGTCAAGGTGACATCGACGCTAACGTTTTCTCAAGTGTTCCAATTCTATTTTTTTGTCTAAGTCTTGCCTCACGGGCACTCGACACAACCCGTGGACTGCCACATGGCTAGTGAAGTCTTCAGTAAGATGACACTTTGCCAATTTTTTCCATCCATTCACTTATGGCGTCTTTGTAAATTTTAATTACTCTAATGCCCTTTTTAGACTTCCAATGCTATCCTAGTCTTCCTAAAAGACCTAAATACTATCCCAAAGGATAAAACTCATTACTCTTAACTCGAATACACTCTCAATTCTCTCAAAATCCTCCATCAAGCCCTCGTTCAATTTCAATGAAACCCAAGAACAAGATTCGATTCCAAGATCATTTCCAAGCCTCCATTCTTCCCAGTCTCAAATCCTAGCAACTCTAGACCTAAGGTATGTGGTGTTGAACCCTTGGATCCTTCCACCCATGGTGCCTAAACCCTCTTTTAACTAGTACTGCATGACTTAAACTGGAGTTTACAAATGGGTTTACTAGTATGAACATGTCTATGAACTATGTTAAAGCTATGTAAAGTCGTGACTATTTTGCTATATTGTGAGCTATATATCTTTGATCTATTGTAAGTTTTGATGTGAGATTTTGCTGTGGATGTCTTGGGAGTGTTGCAAGGTGCTGATTAATGGTTTTACAATAGATTTTCTTGCATGACTTTATCTCTAAATTGCATTCTCTTTTACCCCCATTACACACCTCCAAGGTGTCTGATAAAATGTCCGGTTATGGTTTCTTGAGAAATTGAAGGTCCAAAGCATGAGACATAATATGAATGATGATATAATGATGAAATGAGCTTATTTACATGATAATTCTATATAAAGTATTGCATTCGACCATACTCAACCGAGGTGAGGGTTTGTACTCATCAACCAAGTGAGGGGTTAGTACTTCACCACCTAGGATGATTAGGGTGTGACCAACGTCAACCATGTGAGGGGTTTATACCTCGCCACCTAGGATGATTAGGGTGTGACCATCATCAACCGAGTTGGCGTTTTGTACTCATCAACTATGTGAGGGGTTTATACTTCACCATCTAGGATGATTGGGTTGTGACCAACATCAACCATGTGAGGGGTTTATACCTCGCCACCTAGGATGATTGCGGTGTGACCATTATCAACCAACCAAGGTTGGAAAGCTAGTTTGGTCTCTTCTTCACTTGTGATATTTATAAGACCATGATTTACTCAAGCATGTTTTACATTAGAATTGATCATACATGTCATATTACCATAATATGCCTATTTTCTATTGTTATTCATTTCGATTATGATGCCTATTTCTTGTTGCATTGCATCCCACATACTTAGTATATTCAAACGTACTAACACATACTCTTGCCTACATGATATCACCATGTAGGAATCAGTGTCCGAGTTGATCCCCCTCTCCACGTGGCTAGGCGGTGCTATTCCAGGCTTGTTGGTGAGTCCTCCATTTCGAGGACCTTAGTCTTTGTTGCTATTATCTATATACTAAGACACTATCTTATGTTCTATTGACTATGAGAGTGATCCCGGTAGCTCTATCTTGGCCCCCGCTCTATTTATGTACTTAGAGGTGTATGTTAGACAAGTGTGTATTTTATGATATGAGTTGTGACTCCTTGTTTTGGTAATGTTGTTGTTTTGACAAGCTTTGCTTAGCCTCATTGTCTTTGTTTAATATATATATCTTTTGTATGCTTCCGCGACTAAGGATGTGTTACGACAAGTAAAGAGGCTTGATTGGGTTCCCTATTCGCCGTGTCACGTCCAGGCCCTAGGCTTGGGTCATGGTACCACCCCACCATCACATTAGACCCTTGGGTTGTAATTGACAAACCTTCTATTAGGAGCATAACAAGACCCTTGGCCTTGATGAAACCGGCCACATTTGAGACTTTGGAATTTTCCATCAAAACGGGCCCTTTTGGCCTCACCACTCCTCTGCTTTCTAAGCTTCTCCCCTTCCAATTGTTCGGCATAAGTCATTAGGCAGGACAAATCTGTGTCACTTATCAACATAGTGGTACAACACTGCTCATTAACCAACTCAGATACGCCCATCACAAATTTGTTTATCCTAGACCTTGGCTCGGCCACTATTTGTGGAGCATATAGGGAGAGTTGGTTGATCTTGAGCATATACTCGCTCACACTAATAGAACCTTTCTTCAATTTCATTGACCCCATCATTTTAGCCTCCCTACTCAAGAGGGAAGAACCAATTGAGGAAATCCGCATTAAACTCCTCCTAAAGAATCACATTGTTGCTCCCTTCTCCTCTTTCCATTGGGTAAACCAAATTTGAGCCACCCCTTGAGTTGGTAAGCCGCCAACTCCATCTACTCGTCTGATTTCACACCCATAATAGACAACACTTTGTACACCTCATCAATAAATTCTTGAGAGTCCTCATCCACTTTAGACCCATTAAACTCTGGTCATCCTCGTGAAATCCCTTACCCAAGATGCCAGAGTAGGAGCATGAGGGGCTTGGGCCCCTTTGTTGATTTGATTGGTCATGGATTGAGCTAGCATGACAATAGTACCTCGGAACTCTTTATAAGCCAGTTGCTCTTCGGGAGTATGAGCTCTTCTTCCTCTTGGGATAGACATGATCTAGCATAGGAAGGAACATTCATTAGGGCAAAGTCTTACCTTAACTTCTATAGCACAACATACACCAAAGAAGAAGGGAAACATTTCCTAAAACGTCTCATACCCTCTTAATCATAGTCGTGGTGCACTTCACAACCATGAATAAGACTCTAATCGATGTAGTGTGTTGGATATCGAGGACCATTAACAACCAAGTGCTCTGATACCATCTTTGTCAGGACCCGGACCTAGGGCCTAGATATGACACGGCGAATAGAGAACCCGAAGAGACCCCAAACAAGCCTCTTAGCATATCATTACACATCCTTGGTCATGGAAGAAACTAAACATCAACAAAAGAACATAAAATAAGGATAAAAGGGACTAAGTGAGTCTTTAATAGCTTAAAACATACAAAAGTCAAGAGAGTCAAAGCTTAAAGCATCATTACATAACTTGTTCAACAATACCTCTACACTTAGAATTGAGTGAGGGCCAAGGAAACTTTCTAAGATTATTCTCATAGTCAAAAGAATACAATAAAAGAAAGAGAGTTTTTGCATAGCATAAGATCAAATTATATTGTCCTCGGAGTTGAGGACTCAACAAACTTGCTTCAAAGATAGTACAGGCCACATGGAGGAGGAAGATGATCAAGTGGAGCTCCGGTTCCTACATGGTAATATTATATAGGCATAGAGTATGCATTAGTACTTTTGAGGGTACTATGTATGTAGAATTCAACACAACAAGAGATTTGCAACATAAGCAAAATGCGTAGATATAGGCAATGGATGAGCATAGTAACAATATGGCATGCATGAATGATACTTGAAGTAAAACATGCTCATATAGAACATATTGTACGTGTAGGAAGAGAGCATCATATAGAGACCAAGGCCTACCACGCCCTTGGCGAGGTGATCGAGGTACAAACCCTCCAACATGGTTGTATGGGTCTACCACCCCCCGAGCGAGGGGATTGAGGTATAAACCCCCCAATATGGTTGCACGAGCCTACTACCCCTTGAACCAGACAATTGAGGTACAAACCCGCCAACATGGTTGCACGGGCCTACTACCCCCCGAGCGAGGCAATTGAGGTGCAAACGCCCCATCATGGTTGTTCGAGCCTACCACCCCCCGAACAAGGCGTGGTCAACTTACAACACTATAGATACAATTCATGAAATCTGTACATATATATATTTCATCATCATAAAGTGAGTTAAATCATAAGCCATGCAATAGACCTTCAATAACTCAAAAACCCTTAACAGGACATTTTATCAAATACTTGGCGGGTGTGTAATGCTAGTTCAAAATCATGCGAACATAATGTAAATCAACCCACTAATACTTTGTAACACCCTCATGCAAGATACGTTAAAACCCTTCAGCAAATCATATCAAAGAACATAAATTCATAGCTCAAAACATGCTTGAACAGTCCACATTTCATGAAAACCCCAACATAGTATATAATCATACTCATAGTAAGAAATAACCATAAGTTAATCAACTTAAAAACATGTAATTTATCTAAAAAAGAAAGTTGGGAACCATGGGTGAAAGGACCCAATGGTCGAAACCCACATACCTCAACTTTGGAGATTCCCTTAATGAAGATTGGAATGGGAACTTGAAACTTGAGTTAATTCCTTAAGATCCAGAATGAGTTTGGGACAATTGTATTTGAGAGAAATATTTGGCTAAGTGTTTAAGAGGGTTTCGGAGAATGTATTATATGATATAGAGTTGAAAAATGACTAAGTACGGGTGTTTTTATGCATAGAAAGGCTTAAGCCCAAGGCCTTAAAGCATTGGACTAAAACAGTCAACTGGCAACAAAAATACACGTCTTCGAGCCCTCGCCGTGACGCGCCAGGGGCGCGGATCGACACTGGATAAGGAATTTTTGGGTAGATGAAATTTTGATACAACTGCTCTAAAATCGGGGTTAGACCCATTTTTCACTCAATTTTGTCCCCTTATCACAAATATGAAGTCAAATTTTTGAAATCACGCATGAATTTTGAGATATATGAAAATTACGATTATAGGCATTTTTGAGGCACATTTTCGGGCACTTTTTGGGGGCGTTTCACCCTGAAAGACTTTGAACTTTATGGAAACTAATCCTAATTAGAAATTTTAAGGCACGGGTGTTGATATAACTTATTGGACTGACAATTCTATCTATTGAATTAATTGTATTAACCTTTCTACATATAACCATGGTATTGCTCCATCTAAATGGAATAATTACATAGACCTTCTAAGTCTAACCATATTTATTGAAACTCTGTTTTCTGATTTACAAAAAAAATACAGATACATTTCATTAATTAGTCAAATGTAAAGGACTCTGAAACTTGTGAACATTTATCCCATTCGAAGGAAAAGAAAAACATGAACTTTGTCTAGATTGTGGGATGTTCAGGAAGCCAAAAACAAAATCAAATTGATGTAAAAATTGAAATTAACAGTCTTAGTACAAAATAATATAGTAATAACACGATAAGGACACTCATTCCAAACACAAAACAAATGCATTCTCCTTGAGCCAAACTAGTTAGGATTGAATAAATGAATTCTCTATATTAATTATTTTCTCCAAAACTAATGTAAATTCAAATAAACTTCTACTGATTAGAGATTTCTATATAAGATCTTTTTAAAGTCTTCTATCAATATAATAAGACATGAATTTAGCAAGATAACTAAATATTTCTAATTTACCTGAGAACACGACTGGAAATCAAAAGGAAAGGAGAAAATAAGAATCAATATGTATACAATCCACTAGATTAAGAGCAGCAAAAGAAAAGGACGACTCACTTTTGATAGCTGCTAGAGAAGAGACTACGCAAGGAGCCTTGACATTGCAGACACACATGAGCTTAACCAGAAATGTGGGGTTAACCCAAGGAGAAAACATAGGTGGAGATCTAGGGTTTCTAGGGAAGAAAAGGAAAAGGTAAGATTAGGAAACCCTACGGCGGTTATGTGTGTCTTTGTAGACTACGTGTTATTTGGGTTAGGTATGGGTTTGGGCCCAGTCATGTTATATGTTGTTATAACGAATTGGGGTTGGACCCAATTTCGTTTTGTATCTTTTTTGCATTTATAATAAAACCATATTTTGTTTTTAAAAGAAAAAGTCTCTAATTTCAAAGTCCTATATAATCGATACAGATTAAAAAAGAAAAATAGAAAGGGTTTTAAATACATGATCACAGACATACACACATACATAGTCCTATTGAAGCCATGCATAAAAATATATAGAAGTATTTAACTAAAATGGTATACCTGCAAAAGGAAGCAATGGTCAATGCATAGGGTGAGAGTCGTCTATTTAGTTATCACAATAAATAAATAAATAAATAATTTAGCTTCTAGCTATCCAGACCGTTGCTCATTCTGAATTTTTAAAACTTTTGGAGGAATCTGCATTTTATGCAAGGAAACACAATTTTTTTGAAAAAAAAAGAGAGGGAAAAAGGATAAAATCCTTTATTTACCTGAATTTAAAGTAATACATTCATGTTTGTCTTAGTATTTCATTGATAAATTCTTTCAAATTTAAGTGACTTACAAGTTTCTCCGTAGAGGAAGGGAATCAATTGCAGCCAAAATTCATATCACCAGTCATAAAATATCTTCACAAGATGGATGAACCGCTATGTTTTCTCAACCAAGATATCCTTGGGATGAAAATCATGAACCCTGGACTAAGGATAAGGATTAAGGAGGAGGAAAAACTAATGGGCTAATTAACACCCGTTATAAATGGACTCGAACTAATATATATTTCCAACATTTTATTATGCCCTATTTATTTTAACTTTTAATAGTTTGAGAGAGGAGGATTGGTAAGGGCTAATTAAAATCTTACCATGGTAAATTTTTAATCATAGTTAATTTTTATAGCTTTTTTATAAATTGGATGACAAAATTTAATTTTAGGCTATATAAATTGATGACACGATAATTCTTCTTCCTTTTATTTTCTTATTTATTTTAAGTCACATCTAGAGAAAAGTTAGCATTTCTTACTGTAACTGCCATTCCTTGAATACATAGGAAATCATATTAGATTTCATCATAATATCTAAATCTTAGTCTAATTTAGTAAACTTAGGGTCCATTTGGAAATGATTTTTACATTTATATGAAGTTAAAATTTTATTTTGATATTCAATTATAATTTTCTAAGTTGTATTTTTTTTTCTAGCAAACACAAAAAGCCCACTATTCATGAAGATTATAGAAGTTTCCCCAACTTCATGCCATCTTACTAAATGAGTAAACCACAGTTCACACATGATATTCGAATATCGTATGATGTTGTTTTAATAAACCACAAATCTCCATATTTCCTTAAGAATAAATATTTGCAATCAAAAATTTTCAAATTCACATGATTTTATAAAAATTTACTAGTCAATAATAATAGTAACTAGTTATTCCAAATATAATTCTGTAATGACCCTCCGGGTCATTTTCATGTTTTTGCCTTCTTTTCATCATTTAGAGTTTTCCTATAGTGACTGTAAGTCATTTATAATTTGTGGGCAATAACAATTCAGTTTCTTGATCGGTCATTAGGATTTTTTGTAGTCTTTTTTAATTTGAAGACTTTATAACTGAAAAAGTTGAATTTGGATAAAACAAATCTAGTATAACAACCTCATAGTGGAATTTTGACAGTTCCATCAGCTCTAAAATAGTCATTCTACTCAAAAGCTTGGTTGACTAGAGTATTGAGGCTCTCAGTGTGGGCATGAACCACTTAGCTTTTTAGCTTTTAAAATTTAGCTTACAGTTAACTTTGGTCAACATTCTTAGAAATCATGCTCGAATGAAAATTCTGACGGCGTAGTTAACTCCGAATATTGAGTGTAGTCTAGAATGACCTTTCATTCAGTTCTTGAGGCTTTTGTACTCATTGTCGATCCCTTGGTAGTTTTTGGCTAAAAATAGCACTTGACGGTGGATTCCACTTTTTATAGAATGACCTTGTATTGAAATTTTGACTGCACCATAGAGTTTAGAATGTCAAGTTTGATGAGACAGCGTAGTTTATTTTTGCACACAGAATTCTCAATGAATCTCAAGCACCCTATCAAAAAATTGACCTTGCCAAAAAATAGCTAAAATGAATCTGCTGGTACAAGGGGAACTTAGGTTGTACTCTGCATTCGCAGGCCTTGGAGGACTCTTTTATAGAGGCTTATAGAGTTTTCCTTTACATTTGTCAAGGTCTGAATGCTTCGATTCGATGTTCATGGACAACTTAGGTTGTGTTTGCGGAGATCATTTGAGTCTGGTCTTTATTTGGATAAAACACATTTCAGCCTTGTCCCTTATCTTTAGTAAGTGATTCTTGGTCATTATCAGATAGAATTTAGTGATTCCAAGCACTATTTGTGGGATTTATTGGGAGAATGTGGTAATGTGATCATAAAGTATTGAAACTACTCCAATTGAGGTAATTTTTTTGTCACAATCCAAGCCTAGGGCCTAGACATGACATGACGCAAGGGAACCCAAAGGGGCCCCAAGCGAGCCTCTTAAAATATCATTACACATCCTTGGTAAGCAATAAAAAAAGCATAAAGAGATAATAAAGTGGGACAACTTGGTCTAAGGGAAAGCACTTTCATATCATAGACATCAAGAACAATAGAGTCAAGGCTCTTAGCATAGATACATAGCATGTCCAACAACACCTCTAAAACATAGATAAGAGCGGAGGCCAAGAAAAACCAACCGGGCTCACCCTCATAGTAAAAATAAAACATAAGGAGGAATGTCTCAATACATAATAAGACCAACATAGACTAAGGTCCCCGAAGTGCAGGCTTCACCACCTAGCTTGAGTAGTATAGAACTTGCCACGTCGAGGATGAGGATGATCAACTTGGGCACCGGTTCCTACATTGTGATATCATGTATTCAAGAGTATGTGTTAGTATGTTTGAATGTACTAAGTATGTAGGATGCAATGCAACAAGTGATAAGCACCATAGTCAAAACGCATAACAATAGGCAATAGGCATATTACAATATGACATGTATGATCAATGCATAAGTAAAACATGCTTAAGTAACTCATGCTCATAAAGGATATCATATATGTAGAAGAGACCAAGCTAGATTTTCAAGGTACAAATCCCTCGATTTGTTGATGATGGTTTCACCCAATCATCCCGATGTTATGGTACAAGCTCCACACATGGTTGATGATAACTACACCTTATCACCATGGTGACGAAGTACAAACACCTCACATGGTTGATGAGTAAAACCCCCACCTCGGTCGATGAGTACAAACCCCCACCTTGTTTACCTAGGCTCTTGTCTCCCCAGATGGTGCATGGTCTAATGCAACACTTTATATAGAGTATATCATATACATAAGCTCATTTCATCATCCTATAGTCAATCATATCATATTTCATGCTTTGTACCTTCAACTCCTCAAGCAACCACATCTGGACATTTTATCAAACACTTAAAGGGTGTGTAATGCTAATATAAAACCAAGAAATATAGAGATGAAATCATGCAAGAAAATCCATTGTAAAATCATCAATCAACACCTTGCAACACCCTCAAGCAATTACAATAATTCAAAGATTTATAGCTCAAAACATAGCAAAACAGTCACAATTTCATATAGCTTTAACATAGTCTGCAGTGAATTTCATAACGAGCAAGACCCATTTGTAAATCAACTTTAAATCATACAATTTAAGTAAAAGGAGACTTGGGTATCATGGGTGAAAGGAACCCATGAAAAGAAACCAACATACCTTAGCTTGTAGATGAACTTGGTGAAGATTGGAGATGGAGACTTGAAGCTTGAAGAAGAACCTTGAAGGAAAACCTTAGTTCCGGATGAGGGTTTGAGACTTTAATTTGGGAGTGAAAATATGACTAAGTGTTTGAGTAAGTATAGGGGAATGTGTAGGATGATATGAGGGTGAAATATGGCTATGTATAGATAAAAACACTTTTGGGAACACTTAGGCCCAAGAACTAAAAGCCTTGGACTGAGATAGAAATCACTAGCAACAAAATACAAAGGTCCGCTCTAGTCCGCAATGTGGACCTATCGCTGAGGCCAAATTAACACATTTCCACGATAGTTGTGCTTCGGGGCACTGTCACAGATTGATTCTAGATAAGAAAATTTACGAAAAATGAAATTGCTAATTATTTGCTCTTAAATAGGGGTTAGACCCTTTACCCCCTAATTTTGACCCCCTGAACAGGAATATGAAGTCCGATTTTTGATATTTCATGAAAATTTTGAGATAATGGAATTTAAAATTTCAGAAATTTCGAGGCACATTTTCGGTCACTTTTTTGGGTCATTCCATTTTTGAGTTTTAGTTTCTTCCCTTGTAGTTCTTCTCATGCCCCAAGAGGGATACCCTCTACGTGAATGGTACTTGAAGAATCATTTCTGATTCCTCGAGAGAACCACCTAGTCTCATAATTATATCGTACTCGAAAAGGGAAGAAGTACTCAATGAAAACATCAACTAGATAAATAAATATAACTCTCATAAAATAATCTCCAGTGATCAAGTTTGGAAAAGTAAAAGAAATCATCAACCTTTACTCAATGCCTATGAAGCCTCTACCTCTAACATCTAGATGGTACCATGAAATTCCATGGCTCCCCAACTCCAAGAAGTTAGTAATAACTAATAAAAGATGAAAAATAAGACTTTCGAATAGCAAGAAGGCTCACCAACTCTAGATGCAAGGAACTGAACGTCAACAGTGTGCCTATGGAAGTCTTCTATCACCTGTATTTGCATCATAATGATGCAAGCCCAAATAGGCATCAATACATGGAATATACTGGCATATAAAATAACTCAAGGAAACAGATAAGGCTTAGACTCAAAATCAATCTACTTAGCTCAGGACTCAACTCATCAACTCATGAATCAACTTAGTGATTATGCAAGTTTAAGGTATAGAAATCATGCTTTAAATTAGACTCAATGTTTTATGCAACTTAGTATATAATATAATATGCTTAGTCAAGTATTGCTTGGAAGTTTCTTTAAACATCATACTCCCACAACCACGAGTTTGGTGATGCATAATGATGCTGTGTCATTGCCATGTCCGTCCTAAACATGACAATGTAAAGCACGTCAACCCCTCTCTCTTGAATACAAAGAGAATGTCCATTTTTCTGTATATAAGCTGCCGAGTTAACTACATGACTATCTTATGCTTGCAACGTTGTTCTGGGGTGTTATCATCTCACCAGCTCAGTGCTCAATACACCATCAAAAATAAAATTTGCTCATGCAACCAAACTCAAACACATCTCCTTGATTCATCTTAAACGACCAACTCAATTTCTTAATAGCTCAACAATTTTGATATTCATGCATACAAATCAACACTCTGACTCACATCATGCAAGACTCTGACTCATACTGTCATTCATTCTCATGCCAGGCATACTTATCTAATGAAGTTGTTGAAATCTACTAGTGTAGGTAGTGGTTGTTTCTCCATTGACCAAGGAGTTTTTCCACTATAAGCA
>JAPFFP010045714.1:0-11457 GCA_026153255.1 Solanum medicagineum | reverse complement strand
GATTATGGAGTGCAACCGTGTGGGCGAAGTTCCTGTGGGGTTGAAAGGGTGCGATGGTGGTGGGTCTGTGGGGGGGGGGGGGGGGGGGAATTGTAACGCAACCTTTTTGTATAGTTGCAAGTGTATAATAATGTCCAAAATAGAAGAAACAAAGTAGTATATAGTTTACTTTTGGAACAAGTGAACTTTGGTATTATCTAAAAGACATTAAAAAAAAAAGGAAGTGGTCCTATATATTTGTATTATTCTAGAAACTTTTCTTTAGGCAAAAATACTCCTATATATGTTTTACAACAACAACATTACCCCAATGCCTCAAAGGCTCCCGCTCATTGCGGGATAAGGGGGTCGGATGTATGCAGCCTGACCCCTATGTTTAAAAACATAGCGCGACTGTTTCCGGATGACCCCTGATAAGCATCGAAAGTTGCATTGACTAACTGCTACTTCACAATTGAAAGAAGCGCAGACAGTTTAAAGAGCCATTTTGCTTTATTCCATCATATCCTAGAGCCAAAAAATAGTGAATCTTTCGCTCCATCCAAAATTGATGGAAAACTCCTATATATGCTTTAAATAAAAAAAATTGCCAAGAATTCAAAGGTTTATTGTTGACGAGGCATTATTCATGTGAAATAAATTCAAAATTATTTGAATTGAATAATTATTAAAAATTAACATAAATAAACGATTCAAATGACAAAAGTTTAATGAACTCAAAGAACAAAGCTAATCATATTTGGTAAGATATTTCAAGTGGATATATATATATATATATATATATATATATATATATATATATTTATATAACTACTTTGACAATTTTATTTAGACTAAAAAAAATTAGTTGACATAATTTGCCATATCCAAAGCAACATTTGCACATGATGTCCAATTGGGCATGTTCATTTTCTCCAGAATAAAGGGCAAAGTTTGAGGAAACTTTAATTTATTAACCATTATTGAACTTTGAGTTTACGTAATTCTTATAAATATTACTTTAATTAATTTGGTACGTCAACTAACTACACTTGACTAAAATAGTATTCCCTCAATCTTCGTTGCAAAGGTATTTGATTGAACATAAAAATTATTTTTTTAAAAAGAACTATGTATATGTAGGCATTTGGATATAAAAAAAAATGAAAAAGTAGTAGTATTTGTTTTCACATTGAAAATGATATTTGAAAATTAGAATTATTTTGACTGAATACAAGTAGGAGTCATTTTTGAATTTTTGTGAGTTATTTCGAGTGAAAACTCTTTTTCAGAGTTTCTAAAATTCTGAAAAATTATTACAATTTTATGTAACACCCTCAAGCACCCTAAGGTATCTTTGCTAAAAGAAAAATCGGACCAACGTATAACATTCCAAACCATTATAGGTAAGGTCGTGGTGGAACATCAAAAAGAAGTTCAAAATATGTTCAAAAATGATTTCGGTGGAACTTTTGGTCAAAGGATTCGAAAGATAAATTTTCAGTGCAAAATTATTTATCCAGAAGAGTGCGCGATTATGGACATGCTGCCACCGTAGTATAGTTCATTTTTGTACTTTTTTCATTAAATCAAATATTACGTTTGTTTAGAAAGAGAGAAACGAAAGATTTGCACGTTTAATGTGTTTATTTGGCGATAATTTGCAATCTATTTATACTTTTATCTCTTAATGAATCAATATTTATCTCTTAATTTCTTGGGAAGGACATCCCCTTCTTATAACTTCTCTTTTTATTTTTTCAGGATGGGGAAAAAAATCGAAATTCTTTTATTTTTATTTTTAATTTTGAGGTCCTTAAAACGAAAAGGACAGAAATACAATTATTGACATATATAGGACTGCATTGTCATTTGTCAAAGCCTAAGAGGTACAGAGTGTCAATTGGAAAAAGATATGGGACAAATGATAAAAGAGGGAACTAGAATTAATTGAAGAAAATGACATGCAAAATAATCTAATTAATGAGCTTTATTTTTTTTTAAATTTATTTCTGCTTGTATTTCTGATCATCATTTATTGTTTTCTTTTCAATTACCATTTATGGATATGAGGAAATAAGGAAAATATCCTAAGACGAAAAATAATGGATATATAAGGATATAAATTTTAGACCTTAGTGATGTACTTTTTTTTAGACGAAATTTTTTTGAAAATAGTCTCTCTATCTCTATGAGATAATGATAAGATCTGTATATATTTTACCTCTTGAGACCCCACTTATAAAATTTCACTAAATATATTATTATTATTATATTTTTAAATCGTATTATTTTAAATTTCAATCTAATAATAACTATAAAATTTATAAAACGTTATTTATTTCACTAAAGCCCAACTTACTTTGTTAGTGACTCGACTTTCAACATTTTTCCACAAAGATTGGTAAAAGCATTTTCTTGCTTTACATAATTGTCATTTATGTTTATTGAACCCAAAAGCACGCGTATTATGTGAATACACAATATTTTATAAAAAAAATTCATTTAAAGTAACTATCCATACTTCATTGTCATGGACATCAAATATACTTCTTAAAGATTCATAGTTTAACAATTCATCAAAATTATCAAATAATTCAAAGTTTAATCTTAGTATAAAATATGTTCTCTTTATTAAATTTTATATATAATGTACATTCAAATTAATCAGATCAATAAATATCAATTACTAATTATTATCGAATAAATAAATTAGATTCACGCATAAAACTAGTTAATGTTTGGATGACTCAAAAAGAATTTTTAAAATATAGGTGAGTGCTTGACTTTGATCCCAAAAATCGAGCAACTTTCCAAGTCATCATATTCCTAATTTCACGACAAAGCAACTCAACTGGCCATTGTTCAGTTCAGTGAATCATGTTACAACCAAACGTGTCACTATCTTATCCATTTTTTCTCCTCAATAATTTTATTTAAATTTTATTCATAATAATAACAATGCATATTTAATATAATCTCCGGATTATAAAAAATAAGCAACATTCATGAAGCTTCGGCAAAAAGGAAAGGTCTGCTGGGCCTTAGGGTGCAGAATTCTTCGAAAAAGTGCAAGTTGATTTGGAGACTTGGAACCTTGGGTTAGTAATGATTGAAGGGAAGCTCTTTAAATTTTCTCCGTCAATGACTTATGTAGTGATCTGCTTTATAAAGTTTGCTAAGCCTCACGTCCCTCTCCGCTTTGGTTCCTTTTTTAGTAGACTCAACTATAAATATTCATTCAGAAATGAATGCCGCATACCTTACTTTTATTTTAAAATAGAAATATAGCGTTCATTCAAACTCTAGGTATACAATAACAATAAAATATAATCAGTGAAACTCCACAGGTGTGGTCTGAAGAGGATAAAATGTACGCAAACCTTATCACTACCTCATAGAGATAGAGAATCTGTTTTCAGAAGATCCTCAACTCAAATATATCAGTCGCAAAAGCAGAAAATACTAGACATGAAAAATGACTAGAGTAGAATTTCATAAATACAATAAAGTAGCAAAATAAATGATGATAAGTAACAACATAATATATAAAGACTCAATTGATCCTACTAACCTACTATATCACAAGACAAGATATTATCTTACCTCTGCTAACTTACTGACCTTCTGTCCTAATAGGAAACCTCCAAATAAGTGCTTTCATATTAAATCTTTTAATTTCCCACAATTATTCACTAACTAATAGTCTAATACACAATTTTAAATTAGTACAAGGAGAAGAATGTAGGCCATGACCAAATACATTAAAACTTAGATATATTCCAAAAAATATTATATACTAAATGGTGGTGGTCTTATCTTGTGGAAAAGCAAGTGAGACAGAAAATTTTATTTTTTTTAAAAAAAGTAGCACATGGGGTTTCATCATTAGGGACTTAATTAATTCTGCAGAATAAAGACGCTTTAATAATGTGATAGAAGGTTATCATAGAACTATTCCATGAGATAATTATCAAGCAATCAAACTTTATCTCGAATATTAAAATTAAAAATAAAGGTATTTTAAATATTTAATTGGTCTAAATATCCGAAAGATAAACAATAATATATCAAGAGAATTCCACAAGTAGAATTTGACAACAGCAGATCTACATGAAGCGTGTCGGATGTTTGAGCATCTATTAGTCTCAATTTTTTTGTGTGTAACTTTATAGAAAATATGCAAATATTGTATTAATATAAAAATGAGAACCCACCAAACAAAAAAATTCATGGGTGCTTTGATTCTTGTTGACCTCCTAAGACTCAAAAGTAAGCTACCACAGACTGAATCACACTATCTTACAGAGATTGAAAGTCTATTTTTAAGTGACCTTCCATAAATATAAATATGTTTATAAAATTTCATATGATCCCGACTCTTTTAGAAAAATTACAAAAATTCCTTAAATGATATAAATTAAAATCTCTACTTCTCCATGTATCTCTACTTCTCCATGTATCATAGTTAAAATACCTTAATGCTTCTACTTTTCGATATGTATCACTGATTTTATTTTTGTATCAACTAAAAATTTTTTTGATAATTTTTAAAAAAAATCAGTATTAGTTAAAATTAACTCTAAAAGTATGAGATTTACGTAAGTTATAAAAAAAAATCAAAATAAAGCACATATTATAGATGTTATGTCAAATTATAATGTTCCTACATGAGATTTGACCTTAATGATTCTATGACCTTAATGATTCTATGTAACAAGTTGCAATACTTCTTCTCATTGCAAGTTGTGTTTGTCCAAAACCTATAGCGTCAAACAAATGGATTATTCGTTCGATTTCAATTTACACAACTTTTTTTTTCAATTTAAAAAAAAGTATATAATTTGATAATCAATAAATAATTTATATTTACATAAATATTTGTTATTCACATTTATTTTATATCACATATTTTTAATTATTTACCTTTTAAATTTTATACTATATTAAACTAACTCGTATAAAATAGAAATATACAATTTCTTCCTTAATTTTCATTGCAACTTGTCTAGTGTCTGTCCAAAACCTATAATTTCAAACAATTTTTTTTTTGTCTATTTTACCCTCCTTAATTTTAATTTTGCAATCTAGGACACTTTGGATAACCCCTACCCACAGATAAAACTTAAAAGGGCAAAAAGTGGTGTTTTTTTGCCAAACAATGGGCCCTAAAAAACTTAAATAAAAAAGTAAATCAATAAATATAATTTTATGATATGTCGTTGTAATTTTGTAAATAAGTGGGTTCCACCAAACATCACATCGAAATAATTCAAGAAAATCCAAGCATAGGTAAGATACCATTTTTATGAAACAAAAAAGGATAGGATAATTGACTAAGTCTATTGTTATAACAATTAAAAAATCATGGTAATGTTTCTAGAAGGTTTATAATGGATCTTATTTGTTTTATTTTAAAAAAAAATTAATATCTCAGAGTACCAATAGTTATTTCTACATCAGATCAAGACATCAGATATTATTTAATATCAAATACATCAAAAAAAGATTTGAATAATTTTAAATGCAAAAAGCATGTTATTAACGATCCTCGAATTATGAAAAAGTTTTGAGAAAAAAAATTAATATACTTCCTTTTCATATTTAACTTCAAGTTCTTGAAGTACAATTACTTCTCATAGAAAATACTATCAATAAAGTTTATGACGATTATAGAGTTTTTGACAATTGTGGATTTGATTTTAAAAATTGAAATACTATTTTAGTTATATTCAATGAATTGTAACAAATACAATAACAATCAAAATTAATTTATTTAATACTTTTAGAAATAAGAATAATATCGATTAATTGCATTAAAATTACAAAATATATATTTTGTAAAACATTATAAAATCAAAATTAAATATCAACAAATGCATTATCTTTTAATTTTAAATTTATCAAAAATTTAAAATATATATCGAACACCAAACAAAATAGAGAGAATGAAGAGGAATTGCATGAACCTATACATTTAATTAGTAGTATAGTCAATTATGGTCCACCTATATCACAAGTTGATAAAATGAAAATAGGGAAAATCATTGATTGATTTTTTATTTTTTGTTATTGTGATTTTTGATTGATTTCACTTTGTGTAGATAAGTTTAATTTTTTCTTTTTTTCTTTTTTCTTTCTTTTTTTGTTCTTGAATAGATAACAATCACACAACATGGGAAACCTATACACCTTTTTGATGATAATTATTTTGTCAAGTAACCTTCAAAGAATCAAGCTACAAAATGATCCAATCACTCAACATTTTTGTTTTTGCTAAGTTTAATGAACCTCTCATATTCAAAATTTACTAAATCAATTAATTCAGAATTATGTCATTTATATTTTTTTTGAAAAATAAAAACTACAGACTCTATATAGCCATGGAAACGAGTATACAGAGGTGGTGCAATGGAGAAGAAGAAGATGTAATTATGAACTTGGATTATTAAGATTGCTTTAAACTGATTGTATACAAACATATATATACACAACTAACTGACCTACTCAACTAACTAATCAATTCTCTTAACATAATTAGTTACAATCTAGTTACAACTAACTGCACATGCTTTCTACAGCTAATTGGTCAGGTGTTTAATTATCTAAGTAATTGAACTATCTTCATTATTCTCAATACTCCTCCTCAAACTAGATGTGTTGAAGACATTCATGGCACCAAGTTTGGATAGCAAGAAATCATGCCGCAGTTTCCCCAATCCCTTAGTCAGAATGTCTGCTTGTTGAAATTTAGTAGGAATGTATATAGTTTTGATCAACCCTTGATGGACCTTTTCCCTGATGAAGTGGCAATCGATCTCTATATGCTTTGTCCTCTCATGGTACAAAGGGTTAGCAGTTATTTGGATGGCTGATTTACTATCACAATGTAATGGAAACTGGTTTCTCAACTTGTATTCCCAGCTCCTTGAACAAGTTGCTCACCCAAACAACCTCAGCTGTGAGATTGGCAAGACTTCTGTATTCTGCTTCTGCAGAACTTCTTGAGACTGTAGCTTGTTTTTTTGATTTCCAAGAAATAAAGGAATCACTCAGCTTCAATAGATATCCTGATCTTCTGGTGTTGGTGCATGATGCCCAATCTGCATCACAATATCCAATCAACTGCATTTCCTCTGAGAAGACATAAGTAACCCCAAGACTGGTTGATTCTTTATGTATCTGAGAATTCTAAGTGTTGCTTGCCAATGTTAGACCTTGGGTTTTTGCAAGAATTGACTTAAGGTTTGTACTGCATATATGCAATGTCAGGTCTTGTGATTGTCAAGTATAACAATTTTCCAATCATTCTCTGGTACTTAGACACATCACTAAACAACTCCTCCTCACTACTACAACCATCAGATGCTATAGTGAATTTGGCATTGCACTCTAAGAGAATAATAGCTGGCTTTGCTGTTGTTACACCAGCTTCACTTAACAAGTCCAAAGCATACTTCATCTGACTCATAAGAATCCCCTCTTGTGATTTGTTGAATTCAATGCCTAGGAAAAATCTGAGCTCATCGAGATCCTTGATCCTGAACCACTTGTGCAAAACATCTTTGGCATTTTGAATGAGAGTTGCATCATTTCCTGTGATGAAAAGGTCATCAATATAGATCAGGATAATGACCATACTACTGGCTTACCTCTTAGTGAATAAGGTGTAATCTAGATGACTCTGATGATAATCAGATTTCAATAGAGCCTCTTGTGAGCTTGAAATTCCATTGCTTTGAAGCTTGTTTAAGACCATATAGGGACTTTACCAGTCTGCAAACCATAGGTTGATCTGTCTGCACTTGTAACCCTTAGGTATTTCCATGAGCACCTCTTTAGTAAGGTCACCTTGTAGGAATGAATTGTATACATCCATCTGATATATGCACCAATTCTCAGCAGCTGCCAAGGCAACTACAGTTATGACAGTCACCATTTTCACTATTAGTGAAAATGTTTCTTGATAATCTATTCCTGCAGTCTGATTATACCCTTTGGCGACCAACCTAGCTTTATATCTTTCTACTTCACCATTCACCTTGTATTTTATTTTGAATACCCATTTGCACCCTATCACAGGTTTATCTTGTGTCCAAGGAACAAATCTCCAGGTCCCATTATCTTCAAGTGATTTCAATTCCTGTTGTATTGCATCTATCCATCTGTCATCTGTTAAAGCTTCCTCATAGGATTTAGGTTCATAAATGGCTGTAAAATTGCTTAGACAAGCTTTGTATGTTGGAGATATCCTCTGATAAGAGATAAAATTAGTCAATGAATATGGAGTGTGTTTCCTCTTGGCGATGGTATCATAATCTTGGTGCGATGCTGGTGTGGTCACAACCCTCTTGGATCTTCTTGTGACAAGCATAATAGGCTCAATATTAACTGGCATGTTTGTGAGGTCATTATCAGGAATTTCACTGTCTGATAGAACTGTTTCATTGATAAGGTCTGCAGCTGATGGTACATTCATAGAATCATTTGCATTCTGTTTTGTATCAGGTACCTCAATATCTGGTGACATCTGAACTTGCTCTGGATCCAGCAAAGATATAGTATATGGGAATAAGGGATCTGAACCTTCCTGCAACTTCTTGAAAGGGAATATAGTCTCTTTAAATGTGACATTCCTGCTAACAAAGAACTTTTTATTTGCTAATCCATACAACAAATACCCCTTTTGAGTGCATGAATATCCCATAAGAACACAAGTATCAACTCCAGGAGAAAGTTTATCCCTTTTAGGTAGTGTGGTTGCAAAACACAAACATCCAATGGTCCTAAGATGACACAGATTAGGCTTCTTCTTGTAGAATATTTCATAAGGAGATTTTCCTTGTAATGCGAGTGTAGGCGATCTGTTTATCAAGTACACAACAGATAATACACATTCTCCCCAGAATGTGATGAGAATCTTTACCTGAAATCTAAGAGCTCTTGCCACCTTAAGTATGTGTCTTCGCTTTCTCTCAACCACTCCATTTTGTTGTGGAGTGTGTGAACAGTTGCTCTGATGTATAATTCCTAAGGAATCAAACAACTTACCACACTCTATAAAGAATTCACCTCTCCATTATCAGACCTAATTATATTCACACAACATTTAAATTGAGTCTGAACCATTTTAAAAAAGAACTGCAAAATTGTTATTATATCAGACTTCAGTTTAAGTAGAAATATTCATTTAACTCTAGAATAGTCATCAACTATTGTGAAGAAATATTTGCAACCAGCATGAGTTCTAATAGCATATGGTCCCCAAACATCCAAATGTAACAAGTCAAGCATGCAAGTACTTCTATTCACTGACAAAGGAAATGTAACCTTGTTTGCTTAGCTAAGGGACATATGAGACATTCATCAGTGTGTCTACTGATAGTTGGGATCAGCTTCTACAGCGTGTTAAACGAAGGGTGTCCAAGTCTTCTATGCCACATGCTACACTCCTCTTCATCGGCTTTCACATTCATCAAGTTTGCAGTCACCTTTTCATCACTTCTTCTCACACTATTTTTATCCATGTCATGCTTGTTTCCAGCACTTTTATTCAGCAAAAAATAAAGGCCTCCTAATTCTTTACCAATCCCCTTGACCTTCCCAGTTGACAGGTCCTAAAGACACAAAACTCAGGAAACAACTTTACTGAGCAATGTAGTTGTCTGGTTAGTTGGGAAACAGAAAACAAATCATACTTGAACTCAGGCACCACTAAGATATTGATCAATGTGTCACCATCACTCTATCTATAACTACCAATATGGGATACTATAGTGATACCTCTACCAGGTAATTCTACACAATTCTGACCATTTTGTTCAAATGCAACTATATCACATAACTCATTCAGTGTGGTTATAACATGTTTGGATGCTCCTGAATCAACAATCCACTTTTTATTTAAGTTCCCATAGAGAAACAAGTATTCATACCTGCTTGGTTAGTAGGTGCAATATCAGCATTCTCCTTGCTCAACAGCTTGAGAATCTGATTGTACTGTTCATGTGTGAAGATGGGGGACCCTACATCAAATCCATCAACTTTCATAGCATTCACTGCTGCAATCCTGCTTGGATTATTTCCAAACTTTCCATATGGTCCAACATTTTTCCTAAATTTGTAGTCTGGTGGATATCCAACTACTTTATAGCAGGTTTCCTTGGTGTGGCCTCTGAGTTTACAAACTTCACACTACAGGCTGTAATCACTCTTTTATTTGTAGCTTGCTTGTCCTTTACTTGTGTACAAATCAGTTGAACTAGAAGCTTCTACATCTCTTCCTGAGTATTTACCACCTGTATATTGTCTCTGAAATAATGGTTGGTGCTTTCCTGCATACAATGCAGCAGGTAATGCATTTTCTCCTCCTGAATATGAACCAATTGTGGCTCTTTGGCTCTTATCTGAAATGAAAATAGAATATGCCTTGTTTAGTGAGGGTAATGGGATCATCATGAGTATCTGACTACGAGTCTGACTGTATGACTCATTGAGTCCCATTAAAAAGGAAAACAACTCCATATACTATAAGTGATTAGCATACACCTTTGATCTATCATAACCACAGGAAGGAGGAGCTACTAGTGCATCAAATTCATCCAAAAAGAGTCTCAATCCTGTGAAATAAGCAGATACAGACAATGTATCTTGTGTAGTTGTGCAAATCTCACGATGCAATTGATATCCACGCGATCCATCTACCTTATCGAATCGCTCTCTTAGATCTGCCCAAACTGATGTTACATCAATTGCATAAATGATCCCACTCATCAATTCCTTTGAGACTGAGTTTAGGATCCAGGATAGCACATAGGCGTTACATTTCTCCCACTGTTCTTCTAGTGCAGCACTATAATCACTCTTCTTACAGGTCCCGAAGACAAATCCTGCTTTGCTCTTAGCTCGGGGGGTTAGGAGCATCGATCGACTCCACAACGCATAATTCTTCACACGTGTGAGCTGGATTGTTGTCAACATTGTTCCTGGAATGTCTGATTGCATTAGGTACGGAGGATGATTTGGATTCTTCTCGACATCACTCATAGTCTCAGTGTTCACCATCTTCGATCAATTCCACTTTCTCTTAGCTTGTATGTATGGATGTAGGTCAAACACTGATCAAGTAACCGTAGCTCTGATATTGTGTGGAAAACTGAGCTATACAGCCATGAAAACGAGTATACAGAGGTGGTACAATAGAGAAGAAGAAGATGTAATTGTGAACTTGGATTATTGATATTGCTTCATACTGATTATATACAAACATATATATACACAACTAACCGACCTACTCAACTAACTAATCAATTCTCTTAACAAAATTAGTTACAAGGTAGTTACAACTAACTGCACATGCTTTCTACAGCTAATTGGTCATGTGTTAAATTATCTAAGTAATTGAACTATCTTCATTATTCTCAATATAAAGTTTCAAAAGTCACCATTTTGACCTAAAAACTCACAGTAAGAATTGTT
>JAPFFP010045713.1:0-11459 GCA_026153255.1 Solanum medicagineum | reverse complement strand
AAAAACGACAAAAATCACAACTTTGGGCCTAAAAACCTTGTTTTAACTCGAAATTCAGTTCTGCAACTTCCTGTAGTTTAGTTTCGACATTCCGGAGCTAATGGAGTCAATGGGTCCTCGATATGACCTCCAAAATTTATAAAGACTCGGAAACTCACTTTTTCAACAACTTAAGCTTTCAAAAAGACCAAAACTCATATTGTAAACTTTTAAAACTCAAGATTTCAGTTCTAACCATTCAAATTGTTCAAAGTAGGCCTAAAGAAACTTACAAAAGAGTAAAACAATATTCACAGATAAGGCCAAAAATGACAAACTAGGTCATTACAATGAGATGATTAAATCTTCAAGCAAAAGATATATGCTATGTTGAATTTGTGATTATTCTTTCACTTATATACATATTGTTGCAGTTGTATATCTGATTCATGTTATGTTTTTTTCCCATTGTATATTTCATTTTTTAGAAAGTAAGAGTTGAGAATTCGTTTGTTTCATTTAATTTATTATTTATGAGATATAACTTTTCAACAATTAATAATAACAAAAAAATTTTAGTTCTACCAAAAAGATAGAGGGAAGATGTTTTATGATACATAATGCTGGTCCTTGTTTAGAAAATAGGTAGGAATGTTTTTTCGATTTGAAGGACAATGGATGAAAGTAATAATATTTTCACGTGTTTGTTGGAGTATATAAAATAATAGATATATGCCAACAAATAAGAAGGTTAAAACTTTTGTAACGATGAATTGTTTGTCATAAAAGATTTAAAATGGACATAGGAAAAAGAACCACAAAGATTAATAAGTAGGTCCTAACAATACAATAGTAAATACAATGAGATTAAACGATTTATTAGAGATATACAACTATAGTTTGTTTAATTACAATTTGTAGCTACATGTTAGAAGGATGAGAGATGTGAGCGAAACTGAGAGAGGGAGGAGAGAGGTGAGCAACATTAGAATATGGTGGAGAGAGTCGAGTGAGTCCTGAGAGAGAAGAAAGTGGCGAGACACACACAACTGATTTGTATATCTAATTAATAATTATATCACGAATATAGTTGATTTGCATATAAAATCATCTACTAGAAAAAGGAGAGGGACGAGCGAGACCTGAGAGAGGCGAGAAAGATGTAGTAGCGAGAGGCAAAAAAATACAATTAGCTTGAATTAATGTTAAAATATTTGCTAATAATGTATAAGCAACAAGATTTAAGAACCTTCTTTGTCGACATTTCACTTTTATAATTGCCAAACTATATACTACATTGATTCCATGTGAGTAGCATTGTCTGATACATTAGAGGAATTTGTATGATTTGGTTGACAATGTGTATTTAATATATATTTTATATGTCGTGGATTCTTTTTCATATCTTTTGAACGCCTATAATATCTCCTTAATATTTTTATTAAGTAACTTTTATTCACTACACACTATCATCAAATAATTATGACATTAGTTATTATCCTAATATTTAGGATTTTGAATATTTTCTAATCTTAAAAGTTTTACATTTACTGTTTAATTTTCTAACAATACTAAACAAACATAAAGTCGACCAAAAAAAGTGACTGATTGCGTTGCTTTTTTCGTCAAATTCGACGTAAAAGTGAGGTAACCACTTCGTTTGCTCTTTTGCTCAACACTTTCAAAAAAGTGATGGACCATGTCACAAGAAAAGCAATGTACTTCGTCACCTCGAATATTTTTAAAATTTAATAAAAAGAGACGCAGTGCATCTCATTATTTAAATTTATTTTAATTACTAAAAATTTACGATAGACAGCGTCACAATTTGAAAATTTTTTAATTAAAAAGCGACGTACATAGGGTTTCTATCCGTCCCTTTTCTGAAAAATTTATTTTAAATAATCTAGAAAAGTGACAGACATAGGGACCCTGTCCATCGCTTTTTTGGAATTTTTTATTAAAATAATTACCAAAAGGCGACATACTTAGGGACACTATCCATCGTTTTTCATACAATTGGTTTTACATCAGAAACATCTGCATTAAAAAATTAATTCGATTTTAGTCAATATAGCCCAATCCAACACAGTTAACAACAATTAAAACATACAAAATACTTAATAACAAGCACAATAAAATATTAAGAATGAAAAAAATCCATATTTGACAACATATTAAATTGTTATAAAGCTTATCAACCATTCAAAATTGTCTAAGCTGAAACAAAAAGGAACCTAAGGATTATTTTCAACAAAGTCATCACTCTCATCTGATTTATCAAGAGTGGAAGGATGTGGTGAAGGCCGACGGGCGAGGTTGAAGACATGTTCTCTAATTTGTTCGACTTGTTCACTTATATTCTTTTGCTCGTTAGCCCTCCTTCCCTCAGATACTACCAATGCTCTTGTAAGTTCTGTGATTATCTGAGACATGGGTGATGAACCGCCACTTGATCATCTTGAAGAGAGAAGAATCTAGAGCCTTAGAAGGGTTTATGGAAGTCTCTAGATCCTTATAGATAAGACTTGAAAGTCCCTAGAAATATCTAGACTTGTGGAGTATTCTTTAATAGGTGCTAAAGTGTAAATAGTAAGGGTTTTGTATATTTAATATTATTTACAATTTTACCCAACTAGGTAGTATAAATATAGGGGGTCATTCACTTGGCAAACTAACCAAGAAGTTGTAAGCAATCGTCCAAACTTATAAAGGGTCTTCTTTACAAAATCTCACATGTCTTCTTCAATCAAGCATTCCCTCAGTGATCTAGTTGAAAAGGGCTTACTTGAGCTGACAAGATCATGAAAGGTTCGTGAGTAAGTTATCAAGTATCGCATGAAAGTCTTAGTTGAAGTCTAAGTCTATGACAATGTGGTATCAAAGTAGGTTCTACTAAGGGAAGCATGGACTCTGAGGGAGACTTTGATTCCACCAACGCCACCAACGTTAGGATAGATGTTCACAAGAAACAATGCAAGGGAAAGCAGGTCTCTAGGAGGAATGAGGAGTTACCGATCGAGCCAATACCAAGTGAAGCCATAACATTCCACTAACTCTCGGCCACTGAAGTGAGTGATGATAAATGAGCTAAGGAAACCATAAACGTCACACCTAGCATGGAGTGGATCACAAGAGTTGATGCTGCCAGATAAGCGTTGGAGATCTTAGGAAAACGCTTGCACCAGTTCGATGGCATATTCAAGACCTTGAAGGAGTTCACCCTTGATGAAAGCGAAAACATTCGAAAAAGAGATGGACAGGAATAAGGTTGCATAGTTTGAGCTGGAAGAAGCTATCGCTTCCTTAGAGTGTCGACTTCTGAAAGCATTGAGCAGGATGGAGACCCAACTAGGTAGTATAAATAGAGAGGGTCATTCACTTGGCAAAATAACCAAGAAGTTGTAGGCAATCGTCTACAGTTATAAAGAGTCTTCTTTACAAAATCTCATTTGTATCTTCAATCTAGTATTCCCTTAGCTATCTAGTTGAAAAGGCTTCCTTGAGCTAACAAGTCTTATCATGAAAGATTCGTGTGTAAGTTGTCAAGTGTCGCACTGAAGTCTTAGTTGAATTCTAAGTATGTGAAAACATGGTATTAGAGCAGATTCTACTAAAGGAAGCATGGCATATGAGGGAAACTTTCACACCACCAATGCCGCCAACGTTAGTCTAGATGTTGGCAAGAAACAATGCAATGGAACCAAGGTCTCTAAGAGGAACGAGGAGTTACTGATCGAGCCAACCAAGCGAAGCTATAATATCCCACTAACTCTCGATCACTAAAGTGAGTAATGGTGAAAGAGGTAAGAAAATTGTAAATATCATGCGCAGTATGGAGTGGATCGCAGTACTTAATGCTGCCCGACAAGCGGTTTATATCTTAGGAGAACGTTTGAACTACTTCGATGGCAAGTTCAAGACCTTGGAGGAGTTCACCCTTGCTGAAAGTGAAAACATCCAGAAAAAGATAGACGGGCGTAAGGCTGCATAGTTCGACATGAAAAAATCTATCACTTCCTTGGAGTGTTGACTCAAGGACGCATTGAGCAGGTACATACCATGAGCACCACCTTGGAGGCCATTAGTGCCAGCGTGAAGGCAATTGAGGAAGGCATAGAGGAAGGGAGATGTGTTGGTTCCTTTTAGAGAAAGGGAGGCCAGGATCGAGGTTTGCAAGCCACAAGTGTTCAAGGGCGCTCATTATGCACAAAAGCTAGAGAATTTCCTTTAGAACTTGACGAACTACTTCAAGTGTAACAAGGTGAAGAGAGATGAGAAAAAGATCAGCACAATCATGTCATGCCTAATAGGGATGGCAATGTTATGATGGAAATTCAAGGAGTCGAAGATAGGGAAGAGGATATGCCTCATCAACACATGAGAGTAGTTCAGGAATGAGTTCAAGAAGCCTTTCTTCCCGAACAACTTCATCTATGAGGCAGAGCGCAAGTTTAGGGAACTAAAGCAGATGGGTAGTATACGAGAATACGTGAAGGAATTCACTACCCTCACGCTCCAGATTCCAAACCTTACGAATGAGGATATGATGTTCCACTTCATGGACAACCTACAAAATTGGCCAGGATGAAGCTGGAACACCGATAAGTTAGGACTATCGACGAGGCCATCATACAGACAGAGGGACTCTCAGAATGACAAGCATTATAGACATCAATAAGAGAAGTCAAGAAGTAGTCATGACCAAAGAGTGGGAGATAGTTGCAAAGGCAAGGGTTGGCAGCGACATACTAAGCATCATGACACCTAAAAGACTGGTGATAAAAATTTTGGATGTCAAACCAATGGAGAGGGCAGGCGTAGCCCAAAAAAGGTTATAGGCGATGGGGTGCATAGTTATAAGAAATGCGCCAAACTGAAGAGCCTTGGTAACATACTGTACGAATGAAAGAAGCATAAGGCACACGAACAATGCAAAAACTAGGGGAAGGATTGGACACAGCGTGGTTAGGTGTGATTGTGCTATGTGGAGCCGTCATAAGGAAACCAGGGAAGTCGAAGTAGAGTAGTGCATAGTATATGGATATAATGATCAATAGATGACTCATTCGTGCCATAGTCGACACAAGCACAAAGGTTAATGCCTTGACCAAGTCTGCAGAGACAAGGTTAGGGTTAAGATATAACCCAAGTGATGTCCGACTTAGGACAGTTAATGCACTAGCGACTCCTGTATGCGAAGTTGCTCAAGGCGTCGACATAACGTAGGGCAAGAGGCATGGTAAGACAAACTTTCATGTCCCTTCAATAGATCACTTGGATATAATTCTTTGGCAGGACTTTTTCCGAAGGTGCCATACATGATCGATCCCTACCAACTCGTGGTCATGGAGCAAGGAGATTCCTGTATGGTGCCCTTAGTCAGGGTGCCCATGTCAGAGCGACAAGCTGAACTATTTATATTGCAGCTTCAGAAGGGGTTCAAGGATGAAGAGCCATTGTCATATTCCATGCCTGATAGGAGGAGAAGTCATCAGAGGAAAAACTATCAAAGAAAGACAAACAGGAGCAAAGAAAACTAGCCACAACAATGCTCCTCTTAGGATGGAAGGGACAGTCTCTAGAGAACACCACATTTGAACAACTTGAAGACCTGTGGCAATTCTAAAAGAGTCCGAGAGATCCTACTACAGGATTGCGCCAATGACATCGCAACATCAGTTGAGACAGAGTGTGATGACCCACCACTTGAGCATCTTGAAGGGGAAATAATCTAGAGCCTTAGAGAGGTTTCTGGAAGATTCTATATTATTGTAGATAAGAAAATCTAGACTTGTGGAGTATTCTAGAATAGGGACTAAAGTGTACATAGTGAGGGACTTAAATAGTAAATACACTTTGACCCCAAGTAGGTAGTGTAAATAGAGGGGGTCATTTACTTGTCAAACCAACCAAGAAGTTGTAAGTAATCCTGCAAAGTTATAAAGAGTTTTCTTCACAAAAGATGTTTTGTCTTTTTTGATCTAACATTCCCTTAGCCATCTAGTTGAAAAAGCCTACTTGAGCTTACAAGATCATGAAAGATTCGTGAGTAATGTGTCAAATGCCATGCAGAAGTCTTAGTCAAAATCAAAGTCTGTGAGATATGAAAGCCATGTGAACCTGGTCAAGGGCCTCAGCTGGATACGACTATCCAATACTTTCTTAACCTTATTGGAGTCGTTGTCTGTCATTCCTAGAGCTCATCCCATATATATATATATATATATATATATATCGTAATTTCTATATATCTCAAAATCCCTGCGAGATATCGGAAATTCGACTTCATATTCTTGATCAGGGGGCAAAATTGAGTTGGGAATGGGTCTAACCCCAATTTTAGAGCAACCATTTCAAAATTTGAAAATTCATAATTATGTTTATCCAGTGTTTGTTCGCGATGGTACCGCGATGTGCCTCTATCGCAGACTAGTGTTATTTTTGTCTAGTTATTTTATCTCGGTCCAAGGATTTTGGGTATTGGGCCTAAGTCTTCTAATGCGTGAAAATACCTATACTTGGCCATCTTACACCTTCATATCATATAAGACATTCCTCAATACTCTCTCATACATTTAGACAAATATATCACCCAAAATTCAACTTCCAAAACTCATTCCGAATCTTAAGGATTTCACTCAAGCTTCAAGTCTCCTTTTCCAATCTTTATCAAGGAATACTCCAAAGCTAAGGTATGTGGGTTTCAACCATTGGGTTCTTTCACCCATAGTGCCCAAGCTTCCTTTTTACATAAATCTCATCTTTCAAAGTTGATTTACTTATGGGTCTTACTTACTATGAATTGAACTATGAACTATGTTGAGGTCTCATAAAAGTGTGACTGTTGAATCATATTTTGAGCTATGAATGTATGATCTACCTTGAGACTAGATGAAGGTTTTTGATTTTAATTGGATGACGGTATTACCAAGTGTTGGTTGGTGGTTTTACATTAAGTTTTCTTGCATGATTTCACCCTTGAATTGCATGGTTTTACAATAGCATTACACACCCGCCAAGTGTTTAATAAAATATCTAAATTATGTTTCTTGAGTTGTTGAAGGCCTAATGATTGGCATATGAATTAAGTGACTTTATGATGATAAAAATACGATATACATGTGCTGATGTCATGTGAAGTACCTATTATGTTGTGAGTTGACCATAACTAATTGAGGGCTAATGCCTCAGTCGCCTTGGATGAGGGTGGTAAGCCATCAACCAATTGAGGGGTTGGTAACTCAATCACTTCTGGCGGAGGGTGGTCATGTCTATCAACCAATTGAGTGGTTGGTACCTTAATCGCCTCTGATAGGGGTGGTGAGCCATCAACCAAATGAGGAGTTGGTACCTCAATCACTTCCGACGGATGGTGGTCATGTCTGTCAACAAATTGAGGGGCTGGTACCTCAATCACTACTAAGGGGTGGTCTACCTTGGATTCCAAGTACTAAGTTTCTTGGTCTATGATGATGGTCTCCTACTACACATATAATATATTCTATGTATGCATGTTTACTTCAAGCATCATTCAGGCATGTCATATTGCTATAACTCATATATTGTGTAACTATGCATTTCGATTATGTTGCCTATATCTTGTTGCATTGTATCCTACATATTTAGTATATTCAAATATACTAACACATACTCTATGCCTACATTATGTTACCATCTAGGAACCAGAGCTCCACTTGATCATCCTCCTCCTCCTCTACGTGGCTAGGTTTACTCTAAAAGAAAGTTGGTGAGTCCTCAACTTCTGGGACAATGTCTTTCATCTTATGCTATGTATAAAGACTCTCTTTTCTTTTATTGTATGCATTGATTACGAGGGTGAGCCCGGTTGGTTGTCTTGGCCCTCTGCTAGGTTCTATGTTTAGAGGTGTTGTTGGACAAGTTATGTAATGATGCTATTAGCTTTGACTCTTTTGACTCTTTGATGTTTATGATATGAAAGATGTTTTTTACCCTCGTATTACCCATTTTTCTATCTGTTTTTGTTATTTTATCGCTTCTATGACCAAGGATATATAATGATATGTTAAGAGGCCTCATTGGGGTCCCTTCGGGTTCCCTATTCGAGGTGTCATGTCTATGCCCTAAACTTGGTTGTGACATGTATGAAATAAAAGTTTAATATTTATATGTTATATTAAGAATCTTACATAGGCTCGTTCGATCCATTTTACCACCCACACATTAGTCTGACTCATTAGTCTTCTTTCTGACACGAGTCTTCTAAAAATCCTTATGACGAAATGGAACAAGTCCCAATGCTTGCTCCTATAAATAGTTAATAATACAATTAATGAAATAATATTTAATCAAATAATTTATTTAAGATTCTGAATTTAAACATAAAATTTAAAACCTTACAAGCTCCGTCGAAATGGTGTTGGCACTCTTTACACCCTTGATGTGCAATGAGCCTCTCTTCAATGCCCACGTAGTTTTTTATATAAGTAAGGTTGCAACCAACCCGAAGGTTTTCTGTCATCCTGAGCTTTCATGAGTCAGCTAGATATTCTGGCACTCGCTTTTTTCTCAAAATTAGTTATAATGACCATATTGTATTTTCGCTCCCAAGAACATAAAATATGGAAAAAAGGAAATATTGTTAGGAAATTAGTTAGATAAGGTATGCTATAAATATTAAACTTAACATAAAATAAACTTGTTAACATATATACCTTAAATTCATTCAATATTTCCTGACAAATGCTATTTGAAATCTCCTGCCAAGAGTGATAGGTCTCATTAAATAGCCTCCTAACACTCTCTTATAGGGCCTTATGTGCATCCTTTGAAGGATATAACACTTGCAATACATACAATAAATATGTTAGTTCATGAATATTTTACTAATGTATCAAAAAGTAAATAATAAAAGAACAAAATTGCATTGCTCCATCTGGAACTATCATAACTCTCCCAAGTCTATCCTATTGGCGAGGAGCTAATTGAGGCACATCCCGTGCTATCTCAAGTGTAGAAGAAGAAGCAAGTGAAGCTGATGCCGAAGGATATACATAATGCTGAGTCAATGAAGGAGTGATATTCTCAGCACTAGAATTTTTAAGTCTCAGGGATGGTAGATGAGGAGACTGAGATGTGGGAGATGAAACATGAAACGACCCCAAAAAGTGCCCAAAAATGTGCCTCGAAAATGCCCGGAATCTTAATTTTGTTATATCTGAAAATCAATTCATTATTTCAAAAATCCAACTTCATATTTTTGTTCAGGAGGCAAAATTGAGTGGGGAATGGTTCTAACCCAAATTTTAAAGCAACCGTATCAAAATCCCAAAATCACAAAAATGCGATTTAGGAGGGTTAAATTTAAAGGGGAATATCTCTTAGCATACAAAGAAATGGGAAGCCTTCCACTTACCAAATTAAATCTCTTTGAAGTAGCTTTCCAACACACTTGGTTTCACCTCATTCCTAGTTCGGATGAAGAATTTATGCCTGTTTTCATAGAAGTCGTATGTGCAAAAATGCAAATTCCAATAAGTACTCCGCAACATGGAGCAGTGTTATTTTGGTCCTAATGTTTTTTTATTTCAGTCCAAGACTTTCAAGTCTTGGGCCTAATCATTCCCATACTTTAAAATACCTATACTTAGCTTTATTTCACCCTCATATCCTCCTAAAAATTCCTAATATCCTCTTAAACACTTAGAATCAAACCTCACCCAAAGCTCAAGACCAATCTTAAGGATTTCATTCAAGCTTCAAGTCTCCATTTCCAATCTTCTTGAAGGGTTCTCAGAAGTCAAGGTATGTGGGTTTATTTCATAGGTTCCTTTCACCAATGATACCCAAGCATCCTTCCACTCAAATTGCATGATTTAAAGTTGATTTATAAATGAGTCTTGCAAATTATGAAATTCACTACACACTATGTTAAAGCTATGTAAAGTAGTGACTGTTTTGCTATGTTTTGAGCTATAAATCTTGGATTTATTATAAGATTTGATTAGAGATTTTGATGTATATTGCTTGAGGGTGTTGCAAGGTGTTGATTGATGGTTTTATAATAGATTTTCTTGCATGATTTTATCTTTAAATTTCATGGTTTTATCCTAGCATTACATACCCCCTAAGTGTTTAATAAAATGTCCGGATGTGGTTATTTGAGGAGTTGAAGGTCCAAAGCATGAGATATGATATGATTGACTATATGATGATGAAATGAGCCTATGTATATGATATACTCTATATAAAGTGTTGCATTAGACCATACCCTATCTAGGGGGATAAGAGCCCGGGTAACCGAGGTGGGCATTTACACTCATCAACCGAGGTGGGGGTTTGTACTCATCAACCATGTGAGGGGATTGTACTTCGCCACCGTGGTGATAAGGTGTGATTATCATCAACCATGTGAGGGATTTGTACCACACAACCAGGATGATAGGGTGAAACCATCATCAACCAACCGAGGAGTTTGTACCTTGGAAATCTAGCTTGATCTCTTCTACACATATGATATCCTATATGAGCATGAGCTACTTAAGCATGTTTTACTTATTCATTGATCATACATGCCATATTGTTATATTATGCCTATTGCCTATTGTTATGCATTTTTACTATGAGGCCTATCTCTTGTTGCATTGCATCCTACATACTTACTACATTCAAAGGTACTAAAACATTCTCTTACCTACACGATATCACTATGTAGGGATCGAAGCCCAAGTTGATCATCCTTCTCTTCCACGTGGCTAGTTAGGTACTACTCAAGCTAGTTGGTGAGTCCTCCACTTCGGGGGCCTTTGTATATGTTTCTCTTATTATGTATTGGAATACTCTTCTTTACTTTCTATTTTGACTATTAGGGTGAGCCCAGTTGCTTTGTCTTCGCCCCCACTCTTATCTATGTAGTAGAGGTGTTATTGGACATGCTATGTATCTATGATATGAGCATTGACTCTTTTGTCTCTTGATTATGATGTTATGCAATCTTTCCCCTTAGTCCCTTGCCCTTGTTTTCTAAACTTTTACATGTTACTTAAGTAAATAATCTCTCTCCCTTAATCCTAATTCCCACTAGTTATGTTTCTTATGTTGTTTTACATTGCTTCCGCGACCAAGGATGTGTAATGATATGCTATGAGGCTTGTTTGGGGTTCCTTTGGGATTTTCCATTCACCGGTCACATCTAGGTCTTGCGCTTGGGTTGTGACAAAATAGTGGGAGATGGAGTAGATGAACATGATAATCTATGGGTTTATGGATATATCTTTGTGGGTAGCTAGGTAGTTTGATCATAAGAAGTGAATATGGGTTGTGACGAAGAAGAATCGCCTCCTGGTCTGTAAAACTTATTATGGTAAGTCAAAAGATCCATAGTCCCAAATGGCACAACCTGAATTGTAGCACTAGCTGTGCAGCACCGCATAACCGGGGCTGAGGATATATGTCCTAGAATATCCTCAGGATCAATAGGTGTCCTACTAGACTTTTTC
>JAPFFP010045711.1:149-11460 GCA_026153255.1 Solanum medicagineum | reverse complement strand
AAATAGTAGTTTGTGCTTTCGTATCTGTAATAGTGCCTAATCGGCACTAGTCACGGCCCCGGGGTCGGGTCGTGACAGTTATTAGAGCGGCAGGGGAGGCGAGAATAGTGGGGGAAGGGCCGGGATCAGGTTTTTTAAAGAGAAGGAAGAAGAGATGAGAGAGAGGTAGTGTAAACTTGAAAATGAAAATTTTTTCATCTATGTATCATATATTTTAAAATAAGCAAAGGATAGCGTCGCTTTGTCTGTCTTTTTTTGAAAAAAATAGTTGGCTAAAACAAACGGGATGGGAGAATCGAACCGCTCAGATAATTCTAAAGAAAGACTATTGGCAGCAGGTAGAGAGATTGTTTTTTCCTCTTCAAAACACAAGGAAATGCAGGCAGGGTAGAGCTTAGCAGAGGGTTCGAGAATAGGGTAGGGTCCTATCCTCAAGATTCAGATAAGAAAAGAGTTCCAAACCTTTATGCTCTGTACAAGTGTTGCATACAAGTTCATGCCAAGATGATTGAGAAAGTTTCCACAAATTTGAACCGCTCACATCACAATAGTTGTAGCGTAAAGGCCGTAAGTCCGGGAGTGGTCATAATATAAGGCTATTACTTTCACACTTCTCTCTCTCTCTGAGAGAGTGATCCGCTGCGTGAGTAACCCGACTGTGCCTTACATATGCTCTACAGGTCGCACATAATCTTTCTTCCCAACGAGCCCCTTTTTTTTTAAGACGGGCATTGCGTTCGGTTCAAAAGGCATGGTTTTCAGTATGTCTCCAGATAGGGCCCGCACTAGTCTGGCTAGCTAGTGAGCTGTTCTTTCGGCGAGAAGCAGGCCGGACCCTACGGGCGGGCATCTTCCACATCGCAAGCACCACTGTTCGACACCACCCAAGAAGTAAAAGATTCGTTAGTCCAGGTTGAAAATACATGCGTAGATAGTGGTTTAATGCCAAGACCGACGACGGAAGCTCGGGATGGAGCCGTATGAGGCGGATGTCTCACGTACGGTTCTCTGAGAAGGGAGTGGCTACCTTCTGGAGCTTCGACCAAGCACCACCGGTCAATTTCTCTTTGGGGCCACCCCTGACTCTACCATTATTATAGGGGTATGGGGTTTAAGACAAAGAAAGATCAAGGTAGCATATCAATTGTTCCTTTATACTTTACTTGGATCTGTGCCTGGAAGGGCGAACCAAGGAACTCAGATTGTGGAACAGTAACCTGTGATCCATTCGATTAACTACATGTTCTTTTTACTCGCGAAAATGGTGCCTTTAAAATAAACTAAGAACAAGGAAGGGCCTATGGCCGGCATAAGCTCACCAATTAGGATGCATAACTGACGCATCTTTTTTTTTTCAAATGATCTGGGCATTTTCCTTTGGGCTGGGAGGGTTGTTATGTAGGTGTACAACTCTTCCTAGGTTGTATTCGATCATGAATTACCGAAGAATCAATTAGTAGTATGCCTGTGCTAGAAGACCTTCTGACAGATGATTTCTGGTCGGTGTACCGCGAGTGGCTTTTCGATGAATAAGCTGCGATTACTCTTGTTGATACAGTTTTATTTTTCTAGGCAGTTTCGTATTCTAATGATCCCGTCTTACCTGATGATTAGGATTTGCTTTCCCTATTTGAAAAAAGGAGATCTGTGTCACTCTCACACATGAAATTATACAGTTTTCAAGGGCTCAAATTTGACAAGAACTTTGATGAAAGAAGCGATGGACAATTTATATATATATTTAGCTATATATATATATAGCTAAATGACTTGTATTTCAAAAACTCAATTTATTACTTAAATAGTTAAGTAAATTAAATTTTCAAAATTAAATAGAGTCACCAATTTAATTTTTTAGGAAAAATCAAGAAAACCATTAATCATTTCAAAAAGACTTAAACAGAAAAAATCCTTTTAAAATCATTTTAAAATTCAAAGAAAAGATTCGAGTTCACATTTTCACTTCGAGAAGATTTTACGCATTCAAAATAGTCACTAACACGCGATTATCCAATGATTAGGAAATTTTAACTAACTTTGAAAATTCGATTTAACGAGATTAAAAGAAAATCTAGAATATATTGAAAACTTTGAATAAACTTGAGGCTTAACCATATTTTGATCAGTTAAACTAAAAGGGTCAAAGGAAGGAAAATTCTACATTTTTCTTTTTGTTTGAAGGAAAAAAAAGTAACACTTAACTAATTTAAACAAATAAGTTTCCATAAGTATTTAAAAAAATTGCAGGATCTTGAAAGAACTCCTTTTTTTTTAGTCGAATTAATCTAACAAAAATAACATAAATGACTTTGACAATGTTGGGAATTAATTAGATTGAAGCAAAGAATAAATAATTAAAGTTAGCGTTAGTTTTAGAGTTGAACAAATAACAAATACCACAAGGTGAATAATAAAACAGAAGAAAGTAATTTAAAATAAAATTGGGCTAGACAGCCCATATTCAAATCTTGTCCTAATTCTATAAATTGGGCCTGTCTGGCCCATTAACCCCTTGTTGTTGCTGCTTTCAGACTTTAGGCCCATTCAATCTCTGCTACATATGTTAAGTGTATACCAGTATATATATTATGTATATTGGTGTATATATCCGCTCATTTTGTCTTGTGACCTGTGTATTGCTTCCCATTTGACTCGACAACGTCCCAGGGCTATTGAATACAAGGAATTGGGCCTCCGCAGCCCAATATGGATGCAAACGGAGCCCAGTAGGCTCGAAAAGGTCTACATGCATCAAATGAGATAAATTGGAATAAGGATCAATAAAAATAACCATAAATGAGACCAACTATTGAAAAGGAAAAAGCTCCCCATAACCACACCAAGAGACAACCAGAAAATAGGGAAACCGAAATAATGCCATTTGATACAAGTGAATATCATCTCAATATAATGAACCTTTAAAACTAACCATCATGTATCTCTCCAAACAGTAATACAAGCAAACAATCTGTAAATTGAAAATGATCTTTTCAACATGATGAAGCAATAAAGGATAACCAAAAGGTTTAAAAAAAAAGTATGAGACAGTATGTTTTCATGCCTAACAGGAGCTGATAAGACACAACAAAAGATTAAAGTGATTAGTGTTCGCATGAGAGCGGCAAGAATAGCCTACAATACTCTTGATCAACTAAAAGGATGGGATTATAACTGAATGAAATCAACAACTTGGGCTCCTAAACACAAGCGGAGTAGTCAAGAAGAATTGAAATTAATACATAAATCCAAATCCTTAAGACTAGGATCAGCATATGAACAACTTTGATCTTGTTTCTAATAAAAATGCCACCATTTTTACAACAAATAAGGAGAACGTCTTGATCCCGAGACAAAGTAATCACACCATTAACGAACCAAAAGTTAAGAAACTTGAACAAAATCAAATTTAAAAACCAAAGAGCATTGAGCTAAGTTAAATCCTAAATGCCATAGTTAAACCAAGATCAGAGATACTTTCTAGATCAAATAAAACAGAGGACAAGGATTCATGTTAACTGAATTAGAACAAAAATGTCAATCAAAATGTTCAAAGCAAATAGAGACAAGTTAGCTACTGCATGACCAAACTAAACAATTTTATCTCTTTTAAAATGTTGGAAAAAGGCAAGGTTTCAAAGAGACCTCCTGATACACGACGCTAAAGCGAAATTGGAGCAAAACTTGTAGTCATTCAACACAACGTTATTAACTCAATAGCAGCTAGACCTTGAAACAAAGATACAAACAGGGAGCTTAATCATACTTTATGCATTTTTTAGCAGTCTTCTAAGGTAACAAAGGCTTGTATCATTATTTATGACTCTAAAACTCAGACTTTTAAGAAGAACCAAGCAGAAGGAAAATAAAACGTCCTCAATAACATACTAGACAGGCTATATTCAGAGAAAGTAAACTAACAACATCATAAGGAATCAAAACCATCATCAAATGAACTATAACAAGTGAAAGTTTGATCATTACCACATGTATTTGAAAAACCAAATCATTTCCACACTAGACTTGGTTCTTAGCGACTTAACAATATACAAAGAAATGTTAACAGTATTCGTAACCAAACAGAATAACCCCAAACATATTGACTTAGGCATTATCACTTAAATAGCTAATATCAACCAGAACCACAACATTATACACATTCATTTAGGGAGAAAAGGAGAAATTCAGATGAGTATATTACCTCTTTAGGAGCAGCGAGCTGGGACAATATGAGTTTAAACAAGAAATTGAAAAGACTTTACCACTAGACGAGCTTCGAGTATTCCAAACCTCAGAGACCAGATGTTTTTGGCTACCAGAACCTCTTTGATGGTAGCGACGGTTGACTCAAAAATTTTTTTTATCGAAAATCTTTCTTAGGATTTTTGTAGGTTAAGAACAACTCAACGTATACTTTCTCAAGGTAAAAAATGACGCCCCCCCTAATAATGAAGAAGAACAAGGGATTTTATAGCCCACAATTAGAGCAAAACAAGAGGGAAAAATGTGAGGAACAGGCTGGAATTCGGCTGTGGATTCGAAATTCAAATTCAAATCTTTGGTAATCATTATGTATCTCGACTTTTACCCGACAAATCCAGATCAAAGAGTCATCAGCAGCTTCGGGATGAGGGCACCTACCCCACTCTTACAACGACTCTTGTACTGAGGTGAGGGGATAGGAGACGCATACATACGGGGGGATCTGGGAATGGAGGAAAGGTATGGAGTACAATTGTAATGGAGGAAGAAAGGCCAAGTATGGTATTGTGAAAAAGAAAGAAGAAGAAAAGGGGTTTGGGGTAAAAAGCTGAAGAGAAAAAGTGCGAGGGAGGAAGAAGAAGATGGGAATTAGGGCGCGTGTACTTCACGCGCCAAGAAAAAAATGTAATGTACACATAAAATATGTATAATGTTTGTAATGTATGTGTGCTGAAAAAAAAAATGGGTGTTGGGCTGGCTTAGAGGGTTAAAATTGGGCCAAGGAATTGGTCCAAACTTGGTCCACTTGACAAGAATCTGAAAATGAGTTAAAGGGGTTGGAATTTGGGAATTGAATTTAAGAAATTAGCCATTTCAATTGCAAATCTTGATCAAATTGAATTAAAAATGATGAATATAAATAAGATGGATTTTATCAATTAATTAACGAGCCTCTTAATTTTGACAAAATAGAATAATCAATCAAAAGGAAAATTTATTTATTTTTTTCATCATGAAAGATGATTGATCGAATGTAACAAAATCATCAGCGAAGCATAAAAATAAAGAAAACTATATATGAAAACCACTTAAAATGTTTTGAATTTTATAAATAATAACTACAAATTGTTTAAAATTGAAGAAACTAAATAACTAATTTATATTGTGGAGGGTAAAAATTGGGTGTCAATATATATATATATATATATGTATGTATGTATGTATATTATTTGTATATTGACGCAACACCCCTCCCCCCACACCAAAAAAAAAAAATGATGGACAAATATACGTTGTCTGTCACTTTTAATAAAAAAAACATTGGACAACGCTGCAAATATATTTATTATTTTATAATCAATTAATGGATCTGAATAGGTTTGAGTGATTAAGATTTATAATAAAGTCTTAATATACTAATGTACTTAAGAATTTCTAAAAAAATGATTCTGCACCATTATTCTATCTACTTTTACCCACCATCCATAACCACCAATTCAACCACAACTATCATTAGTGTCAATTACCATCGACCTATCATCCACAACGACCATCATCAGCCTAACCACAACAATCACTACCACCAATCAACAAAATCAATCGTGATCATCATTAGCATTATGTGCAATCATCATCACCAACTGTTACTGCATCTACTAGTTATTGTTGATAATAACTATCATTAATCAACATTATAAATCGCTAGCTGGTATCATCATTCACCACCACCATTAGTTATAAGTATCATTCCACTACTAATTGCCGGCCGTCGCTGTCGCCAGCAATCACTATTCATTATAACTGTAAACCACTATATTATGAAGATATTATCCCCAACCATCATTATTAGACTACTTCATACTAAATCAATGTACACAATCACCATGGTTAGTTATCACCATCATCAATTGTCATATAAATACTTTATTCATATGCTATTCGATCAATTTAGTCTTTTATTTGAATTTTGTATTTACATTTTTTCAAACAAATATAAATTTTATACATTCATGTCACGACCCAAGCGTAGGGCCTAGACGTGACCCGTGAATGGGGAACACGAAGGAACCCCAAACGAGCCTCGTAGCATATCATTACACATCCTTGGTCGTGGAAACAATAGAGTACAACAAGAAATAGTAAGTTGGAACAACCGAGGTTATGGGAGCACTTTCATATCATAAACAACAAGAGTCGATAGAGTCAAAGCTCATAGCATAGATACATAGCATATCCAACAACACCTCTACTACATTGATGCGGGGGCCAAGACAAAGCAACCGGGCTCACCCTCATAGTCAATACATAAGCCAAAAAGAGAAACTCTTAATACATAGCAAGAGATTATAAGTTACGTCCCCGAAATGGAGGACTCACCAACAAGGTTATAGGACAATCGAACTAGCCACGTAGAGGAGGAGGATGATCAAGCGGTGCTTCGGTTCCTACATGGTGACATCATGTAGGCATAGAGTATGCATTAGTACGTTTGAATGTGCTAAGTATATAGAATGCAATACAACAAGAGATAGGCATCGAATTCGAAATACATAGAGATAGACAATAGCTAGCATAATAACAATATGACATGTATGATTAGTGCTTAAGTAAAACATGCTTACATGGGGCATAACATATGTGTAAGAAGAGACCATTAACCTATTGGTGGATCATCACATCCTACCACCCTTGGTGATTGAGGTACAAACCCCGTTAATAGGTTGGTGGATCGTCGCACCCTACCACCCTTGGTGCCGGAGTACAAACCCCCCTATAGGTTGATGGGTACAAACCCCCAACAAGGTTAGTGGATCGTCGCACCCTACCACCCTTCCTGCCGAAGTACAAACCCCCAATAGGTTGACGAGTACGAACCCCCAACAAGGTTACCCGGCGCGCAACCCCCGGTTAGGGCGTGGTCACATTCCAACACTATATAGAGAGCACCATATACATGCATTCATTTCATCATCATTTCATCATGTCATCATCATATCATCATCATATAGTCATTCAACTCATAAGACATGCATTGGACCTTCAATTCCTCAAGAGACCATAATCTGACATTTTATCAAACACTTAGACGGTCTGTAGTGCTAGTGTAAAATCATGCAAAATCAAGAGTGAAATCATGCTAGAAAATTCAATGTAAAACCTTCAATAGATACTTGGTAACACCCTTAAGCAATTTACATCAAAATCCTTCATCAAATCTTACAATAGACCTTGGTTTCATAACTAAAAAACATAGCAAAACAATCACAATTTCATGAGCTTCAACATCGTGTGCAGTGATTTTCATAATAAGGTTGAGTCAATTGTAAATCAACTTTAAATCATACCTATTAAATCATGCAAATTAAAGCTTGGGTATCATGGGTGAAAGGAACCCATGAAAGAAACCCACATACCTTAGCTTTGGAGATGAACTTGATGAAGATTTGAGATGGAGACTTGAAGCTTGAGAGAAAATCCTTAGATCCGGAGAGGGTTTTGAGACTTGAGTTTAGGAGTAAAATAATTGGCTAAGTGTTTGAATGAGTATTGGGGAATGTTTAGGATGATATGAGGGTGAAAAATGGCTAAGTATAGGTATTTTCACGCTTGGGAACACTTAGGCCCATGACTTAAAAGTCTTGGACCGAAGTCAAAAATCTACATACAAAAATGTACTAGTGCGCGTCGCGGAAGCGGCGCAGAAAAACACTAGAAATTGCATTTTTGGAAAATCGAAATTGCTAATCATTTGCTCTTAAATCAAGGTTAGACCCATTTTTCACTCAAAATGACCCCCTGAACAAGAATATGAAGTCTGAGTTTTGATATCGCGCACGGATTTTGAGATATATGGAAACTACGGTTGTGGGCACTTCCGAGACACATTTTCGAGCACTTTTTGGGGTCGTTACAATTCAAATTGAGAGAAGAAACAATTTTAAACGTTTAGTATTCAAATCTCAATGCAATATTTTAATATTCAATTGTGTGTTCAAATTTAGACCTCTAATTATTAATGCATATTTATAAATATGAAAAATTATGCAGATAAACAAATATATAATAGTTAATTAGTTAACATAGCTATAGTTTGAATAATTATATCTTGCGGCTAATATCTTAGTTATAATTACAGTTTTAAAAAATGTTGTGCGCTAATACAGCTTGAGTTTTGTATAATTCGCGCGATTTCTATCAATGTTGTGCTCGAATCAAATTATATAACAAAATATACAAACATCGCAAATTGTATAGCAAATAATACAAATTTTGTGCACGAATTGTATAGCGAAATATACAAACGCTATAAAAAATTATGAATTGTATAGCGAATCATACAAATATATACAAACACTGCACGAATTATACAAACGTTGCTATAACTATAGTTATGGAATATAATTACCTAAACTATAGCTAAGGAGTATAATTAAAGTATTTTTGAGTGGCTATATGCGAAAATTCCTCTTTAAATATTTATGTGTATTCCGATTCAGACGTATCAATCTTAACGAAAAGAAATGAAGCCTAATTAAGAATTTATATTTACAAAACTCTTTCCCATTAAAACAACAATCATATCTCTATCAGATATAAATGTAATCATCTTCTCCTTATCTTGGTTTTCACTACATTTTTATGAATTAAAAATTTTACTATATTTTTTATTTTATCTTTTACATTTTAACTATATAAAATCAATACTTATATTCAAAATTACTTCTCTATTTAAATAACATTAATCGTGAATAGTACCCTTTTTTTTCTCATAACTTAAGAAATAAAAACATTTTCTTTTGGGGAAAAGTTGACCAAATGCAATATGCAAAATATCTTTTAAATACTGAAAAACATTTTCAAAATAAATTTGCTAGACATAAATGCCTTCTTCCTACAAATATTTCTTTGACAGTCCACATGTGTAAAATAAGGACGAAAAAAAAAAAAGAAAGTGGTCCAATTTCACAAGTTAATTGCAGTATATATATACACACTAATATACATTATTTTCTAGTCTCAATTTATGTGACATTAATAGATTTTTCTATATATTTTAAAAACTATTGTATAATTATAATGGAAGAAGCTAAAGCAATATTATGAAGTCGCTGAAGTAGATACGTCAATATGCAATTTTCTCGAAAAGATTAAATTAAAAAGCCCACAAATAACTTTTCTTGGCTCAACGGAAGTTGTTGCAGCTAATATGAAATTTTTTTAGTCTCAATTTATGTGTTGGTGTAATTATACTGTAATTATTATGATCGGCAACATTTTTTACCACTAAAAGTAAGACAAACAAATTATAACGGAAGAATCATTGAAAATTACGTATGTACTCTCAAGCTACTCAAGCATGCATGTTGAATTGCTACTTGCTTAAACAGCTCACATGACAAGAAAAGAAACAACCGAGGAGCAAACATGACGGTCACTCAATCGAAGCTCCTCACCGTTGCTTCTTATATATAGGAATATATATATAAGTGACCGTAGCAATTGTCTTGTCATCTCCACGTTAGAAATTGAAAAAAGATTTGTTTTTCTGAAGGAAAAATTTTGGTGGCCCTAATTTTCTTAATTTCTTTTATTCGTGTTTATGTATTGGATTTTTCACTTAATTTAATTTTGAGACATATAATAAGACTAATTAAAGGAAAAAGTGCTTGTAAGTACAAATAAATTATTCTAAAAGTGCTTGTAAGTACAAATAAATTATTCTAAAAGTGCTTGTAAGTACAAATAAATTATTCGAAGGAACACAAGACCTCTTATAGTTTGTCCAAAATGTATGGCAAATCTTCTTCCTTCCCACAAATATTAAGTTTAAAAAATAAAAAGAAAAAAGTATTAATTAAGTAACCATATGAGAAATTAATTTTGTGAAACAGTGACCTATACTAAGTTGGTAAGACATAAATCTTGGACACTTTAAATCAAATTACAGTACTTCTACAATTATTGCTATGCTTTTATTTTAAACTAGTTTAGCTTATGTGCGTTGCACATGTGTATCACGTCAAATTGTCAGATCGTTATAACATTTATACTAAAAGTTTAATTACAATAAGAAAAAACATGATATATGTTCACTGTAAATTTTTTTGATTCTATTTAAAATAAATTAGTGTGTTAGTACAAAATTCTGTCTATAATTTTGAACAATTTTAGGGTTTTATTAAAAATAAAAAATTAGTGTATTATTAGAAATTTGTTGTATTTTTGACTGACATTTTCTAATAAAGATAAAGTTATTGATTTAGAAGTGTCTAATAAATTTAGCAATTCAAGCATTTGTAGAAAATTTTTTTCTAATCTTTAGGTTATATTTTCTTTTGAATATTTTTACGCTTTTTTTTGACTTTTTTTTTTAAAAAAATTGCCTATTATTTTTGGGCCTCCATTTTTTTTTAAAAAATACTTATATATATTATTAAAAAATTATATATTTTTAAAATATTTTTTTAAGAAAAGTGTAGAAGGGGCTTCGTTATTATTTTTTTTATATTTTTTATTAAGCCATGGAGAACATGCCAGAGGAAGATAAGGAGAAAATCAAGAAAACATTGAAAAAAGAATAGAACGCGTACTCTTAGGAAAATAAAAAAGTGAAGTGTCTACTATTTTAATTAATTTGTTTTGCTGTAATAGGTCCACCCTTTAACAGCTTAATCCCTTTTAATGCAAAATTTCTAGATGGACAATATCTTGTAACTATGATATATTATTACTTAATCTTGAATAAAATGGTGCACTGCACCAAAAAATTATCTTATGCTCTGTCCTTCAAAATTTTTTGGTGCTTCCAAGTTACTAAAGAATTGTTCTTTGGTGTTTCTCCAAAATTTTAAGAAGTGCTTGAAGGAACTCAACAGACAACACTATTATTTCAATATTGTCATACATTTTATCAAATTCATGAAACATGTTTTATCATTCTAAAACTTTATTTTATAGTTTTTCTTTAAAATTTATTATTGTTAATATTCTTAGTTCATAAGTGCATATATTTTTGTTTTAGTTGTTAAAATTTACTAAAACTTTATTTTATAGTTTTTCTTTAAAATTTATTATTGTTAATATTCTTAGTTCATAAGTGCATATATTTTTG
>JAPFFP010045710.1:0-11461 GCA_026153255.1 Solanum medicagineum | reverse complement strand
AGATTTATTTTGTGAAATACCTTGATATTAGCCCTGGTCTATCCTTGAACATGTGAACCTTGATTGAGACAAAAAAGCCTAAGTTAAGGGTGGCTACAAAAAGTGGCCCTGGTTTAGGGAATGGATATTGTGTACTTCACCTCAGGCGAAAAGCCTAAGTTGATGGTGGCCTTTGTTGTGGTAAAGTAATGAAAATGAGGTGGTTAGTTTGGAAGGAAAGAAAGAAGAAAATAATCATGTGCCAGGTGAGAGAAAAAGAAAAGAAAAGTGCCTTGGATTGAAAAGAATAGCAAAATAAGTTCAAAAATAAGGCACAGCTGAAAAGGAAAAAGAAAGCACCCGGAAAAATTTGAGAAGGAAGAATGAGGGAGAATATAATGAAAATGGTTGAGTTGTGGAGGTAAAAGTGTTCAAAAATGTAGTTCAAGGATAGATTTTAGTCACTACTTACCTAAAATGTCGTTCCAAAGCCTCATGAGCCTACGACACAAGCCTATTAAGTCCTAAAGTGATCCTAGTTCAACTAGTCGACAATCCGGAGTTTGAGTATAGGGGCAAGCCTATGGTGTTGGCAATCATGCATGAATTTCATTTGTGAGAGTGAGAATGCTTGCATAGTCCCCGAACTTCGATTGCTTTTTGAGTGTAATATGGGGACTTCTTTTCTGTGAGGGCATTTGCATTGCATGATTGACATATGACATGTTCAGTAACTGTGGATTGATGATACTCTTTCACTGGTTATAGTTTGATTGTCAGATGCATCATTGTGTTTTGATTTGCTTGGTAGCTTAGCAATCAGGTTTTGAAAATGAGAGTTCGGTACCTGAATTGAAGCTAAGTGATGTATATGCCATTAGAGTAGTTGATATATGTTTCTCATTGTCTACTTAGCATGAGTCATTGCTTGAGGAAAAAAAACAGTTCTAAGTTGAGGATGCTGATGTGTTGTCAAAATACAACACATTTGATGCCTAAAACAAGGGATTTTGCAAGTTCTTAATGCGACTTTTTAGAGTCTTTATGTATTTTTGTGTTATTCTTGCAGAAAATACAGGGTGGCATAATTTTAGGAGAAAATTACAGATTTTACTAAAGTACAGGAACATACGAGCCACCCTACGAATCGTTGCCCAAGCTACGAGTTCTAAGGTGCTCTCGTATCAAGAAATAGTAAGCAAAATTAAGAATCTGCAAAGTGAAGGTCAGCCATATGATACCACCCTACGAGTCGTAGGTCTCATTACAACTCGTATAGGTAGGGATCGTAGCAAGGAACAGTGAGCCAAAAGTTTGGACCAAGAACTGCAGGCCTAGACGACGAGAAGAGCATATAAACGTAGCCTAAGAAACAACTTGTAACATTGAATCGTAGCAGTCAAGTTCAAAATGTCAAGTACTGACTAGAAAACCCCAATAACGACTCGTAGGTCACCCTATGAGTCGTATCTACGAGGAGTAATTGTTGTCAGCTGTATTTTCTATTTAATTTAGGATGATTTTGTAAATAGTATAAATACTTAAAATTAGGGTTTTAGCTAGAGACTTTGAATATTTTTCAGATTCCATCACTTTGAATATTCTCTCTTAAATATTTCTAAGGTTTAATGTAGATTTCATTTTTTAATTTGAAGACCCATTTGGGGGGGGGGATTAAAAATCACATTGTACTCATCTTCCATTAATCCAAGCTTGTGGTTTTCAACTTGAAGGTATTTATATTCTTCATTGTTTTGGGTAATCTCTCAACTATGTCTCTCATATTCATTATTGTTGATTTTACCTTAGCCATGAGTAGCTAAGCACCCACAACTTGGGGTTGTTGGAACTGTGAGTGGTTGACTTGAAATAACCTAGACTTTATGCATTTCTTTTATGGAGTTTTTTTGCATGTATTGTTTATTTTACTTCGCTTTGATTGTTGTTTGGTGGTGGCCAATACCAAACCCCGCCTATTATCATGATCCCGATCAAGGTAGTGATGAATAGGAAAAGGGAACTAGATGACAGGATTCGATTGATGTGTTCTCGTCTAATCAACCAAATTTGACCAAAGACAGGTTGACTGGGACAATGGGTAACAGTTTGTTGGCACATCATGGTTGCCGACCAAGCGCCATGGTGAAATTCGACCTTCACCTTAACAAGAGGACTGGAAGAACCTAAGTTACCGTCCTGCATGTGAATTTCTAATTAGAGTTTTATTGCCTAGGGTAATTGAATCAACGAATCGTGGAGAATACAATTCCCTTGTTGTCCCTCAGTTTGATTGTCTTCGTGCATAAATAGTGTAGTGTTTATTTTTGTTCTTCATTTTGAATCACAGACCCCCTATTCCAGAGAATATAGTGATCAATGCTTGAAATGATTGTTGATGGATCAACTTAGTCATGCCCCGTATTCCATGTGGATTCAACCCTAACCTCTGGTTAGGTTTATACTTGACTGCGACAGCTTTACTGTTGGAGCGTGAATATCAAATGCCTCATAGGTGATTGTTATAGGAATAAGAGAAACCCCCAGAAAGTTTCCACCTTGAGTACTTTGAGTCGAGTTGAGTTGAGTTGAGTTCCATTGAGATGAGTTGAGTTGAGTTAAGTTCCATTGAGTTAAGCTGAGTTGATTGATGAGGTTTAATTAGTTGATGAGTCACTTGTCGACTTTTTATTCTTACTTTAGATAGACATTTGACATTTTGATTAAGTATTATTTAAGATGATGTTGTTTCTATATTATTCTATATGTTTCTATTTCATTCAACCATTTTACATACCAGTACATTCCACATACTGATGTCATCTTTTGGACTGCATCATTTTATGATGCAGAGCCAGGTACTAGAGATCGTCAATAGGTGCACTGTTGAGGATCTGAGCATTTTAGATGAGTTGGTGAGTCTCCTTTACTTCGGAGGATCGTTGCATTTATTTTCATCTTGCTTATTAGAGTTAGACTTGATATAACTTTATTTTATTTTGAGATAGTCATGGATCTGTCGTTGGCACTACTTGATAGTGATAGAGTCTTCATAGACTAGAGTTGAGTATTGATGTTGAGACTTGTTGAGCTAATTCCTTCCTACTAGCCTTTTTATTTATCTGATATACTTTTGAGACATCAGATTTGCCCATCTTTATCTTAGTCTTCTGCTGAGTTTTCTAGGGTATATTGATGAATGAATGTGATGAGGCCAATTGGTTCGCTTGGGGACTAGCAGTAGTCTCTGAGTACCGGCACATTTATGATACCCTCCCGGGGTATGACATAAATCCCCTAGTGTCTTGAGAGATATTTTCTAGTGCCTTCTATGATTGCATCATCCTTTTGAGTGTACGGGAGGAAAATCGTATGTATAGCTGGCAGCGATATTAAAATCTATACTATCAGACCAAAATTTTTTAGAAATGTGTTAGAATCGGCAGCCTTTTACCAAAATCTTTTTGGCTCTAGGATGGAACCCATACCGGTAGTATTGACACTTTTATAAACTTCTGTCCCGATCTAGTATGTGTCAAAATAGGATTGGTATTTCGAAATATTATTCTTTTAAAATTTAAATTTAAATATTGATTTCTTATAATTGAAAACAATTATATAATGTGTAGTGTATTTAATATTTCTTTTAAAAGTATAACTTTTTAGAATTTTTTTAGAAGACAAATTTTAACTTATGTAATATTTCTTTAAAAGTATAACTTGTTGATATTTAAGGATAGGTTAAATTTTAAATTTCAAATCGTAAATTTTAAAAATTTCAAGTTTAAGTCTTCAAGTTTAAAGTTTAAATGTTTGACATGTTGGCAGCGCAAGAGTCATATGCTTTCTAAATGGATACTCAGGATATAACCAGATCACTATTGCTCTTGAGGATCAAGAAAAAATCATATTCACATGTCTCTATGGTGCATACGCATTCAAGAGCATGCTTTTTGGTTTGTGCAATTCACCCGCCACATTCCAGAGGTGCATGATGGCTATCTCTCATGACATGGTGGAAGACTTTGTGGAGATCTTCATAGACGACTTCTTTGTTTTTGGGGAGTCATTTGATGTCTATTTGGAAAACCTGGACAAGATGTTAGTTAGTTGTAAAGAGATAATCTCATCCTTAATTGGAAAAAATGTTATTTCCTAGTGAAAGAAGGGATAGTCTTGGGTCATAAGGTGTCCAAGCAAACGTTGGAGGTTGACAGAGCTAACATAGAACTAATAGAGAAGCTACCTCCACCCATTTCTGTCAAAGGAATCAGAAGTTTTCTAGGTCATATTGGGTTCTACCGACCTTTCATTAAATACTTCTTCAAGATCTCGAAGTTGTTGTACGTGCGCACGACTAGAAAAAGAGGTATATTTTAACTTTGATGTTCCTTATTTGTAGGCTTTCAAAACCTTGAAGAAAAGGTTGGTGGAAGCACCCATTCTAACGGCTCCAAATTGGGAATTCGTGTTTGAGTTAATGTGTGATGCAAGTGATACAGTAGAGGGAGCAGTCTTGTGACAATGGAAGGGTAAGGTCTTCCACTTGATATACTATACCAATAAGACATTGGATCCAGCATAGTGTAACTATACAGTCACAAAAAGGAGATGTTAGTGTTGGCGTTTCCCTTTAATAAGTTCCATTCCTACTTGGTGGGTACCAAGATAATAGTATTTACTGATCATGCAGTTTTGTACACCTTATCAACAAAAAAGATACGAAGCCCAGACTTATTCAGTGGATTTTCTTACTATAATAGTTTGACATCAAAATCAAGTAGAAAAAAGGGTATGAGAATTAGATCGCAGATCACTTATCCAGGTTAGAAGATGACTCATTATTGAGCAAGGACATATCAGGGAAGAGTTTTCAGATAAGCAACTCTTAGCTTTGGGTATTGAGGAATTGCCATAGTATGCAGATATTAGTTTATTTTGAAAAATCAAGTTCATGAATTTCCTGAATTCACCACATAAAATTTCCAATTTTGATAATAATATAAAAACATTAATTAATCAATGAAAATTGAAGAAATGAAATGAAAATAACTTCACCCAAATGATTTTCCATGAAAAATCCTTGAAAAATTCACCTAACCAAGCTTCGAAACGTTGAAAATGGAGGAATTTGAAAAAACTCGACATGTTAAATCAAGTAATTGTTCCAGGGGTCAAATGTACTCTACGAACATGGAGAATAACTGGTCAATGCTCTGCGAATGCAGAGATCATCCAACTGACCCTCCACTAACGCAGACCACACCATGCAAACACGGAGGCCAACACACTAAGCCTCCGGAAACGCAAAAGGCAATTTCTCGACTGCGAAGAGGAGTTCAGTGACACCGGATATCAACAATTGCTACAACAAAAAGATCACGAAAAGAACTCTCAGAATTCGTTCAAAATTTGATACATACAAACCAAATATGTAATCCTACTAAATTCGAGATTTCGAACTCAATGAAATTGTTAAAACTTAAATCTGAGGTCTCCTTGACCTGGAATCCGATAAATCACTACTAAACTAGTTAGGCCACTTGAAATACTAAAATGCTATCGAAACACCTAAAATTTATGATACAAACTTATTCTAGCACTAAAATCACCTCTCGACACTAATGGAACCATCAGAAATCAAATTCGAGCACCCGAACTCAAAATGTTGACTAAAGTGAAACTTAAGTCAAACTTTAACTCAATTTCCAACTTTTGACCTAAAATCCACAAAACAAATCCAAAGTTGATTATGAAAACTCTCCTAATTAATTTTCACATTTTAGAACTGATGAAATTTCATAATGAGACTCAAAGTCTAGATAATTTTAAAATTCAAAATTTGGCAACTTAAGCCTTCAAAACTCATTTCTTTTGCAAAAACTCAAATTTTCACAAGATTTTCAGATATCGCATGTCAAAACCTCTCGAACATGACTCAAGAAAGTTGTTGGGAGGAGTAAAATGGTAATTTTATCATAATACAAAAAATGACCTTCAAGGTCATTATAATTAGATGCTTTATAATTCTTGCCTTATAGGCAAGACTTAGCCCAAGGATGTCAAAGAACAAGTTGCACTTTATGAGCAATATTTTATACCATTTTGCCAAGTCTAACTTATGAAGAATAGATTAACTTTTGCCTTAGAGGTAGAATATGACTCAATGGTTAAAAACAATATATGCATAATGGACAATAGTTTATACTATTTCACTATGTCTAACTTATGGGATGCGCTATAACATATGCCTTAGAGGCAAGACTTACACCAAGAACTTCAAAAATCAAGTTACTTCCTATAGGCAAAATTTGATACTATCACATTGTGTCTTGATTTATAAGATGTTCTATAACTCTTTCTTTAGATGCAAGACTTAGCCAAAGGACTTTCAAATAACAAGTTGCACCACAACAATTTCCACCATTTTCACTAAGTCAAACTTATGGGAAATACAATAACTTTTGCCTTAGAATCAAACTGTAACTCAGTGATTATATATATATATATATATATATATATATATATAAAAGCCAATAGAGGGAGGACTAACACATCACTAAGAGTTCGTACCAAAAACTACATATATTGTATTATAAGCTTAGGAAAAGTAGGAGCAAATTGGTGATTCTAAAATTTATAAGTTTGTCCTCCTTCAATGGCTAAATATATATAGAGTAACATATAAAGTGGGACCCTAAAAATTTAAAAAGAGGCAGATGTTAGATTAAGAAGTTGATCGGTCAAAAAGGAGAAAATAGAGGTACACTTACGGTATGAAATTTGTTAAAAAATTTTATATGATATCAAGTTACTATATAATACAATAATAATTAAGTTTAGGAAAAATTATGTGATTAAGTAAATATATACTATTTAGTTATTTAATATAGCTATAATTTTAAACAATTACTATCCCCATTAGTGTTCAGTCGAGCTTCTAGGAGACATGTTCAGAATTTGTATAATTAAGCTCGCAATTGTAAGTTTAAAATTTATTTGTATAAATTCAGAATTTCCTAATCTTATAAATCTAAATTTTGCATATGATTATTTTAACTTGTATATAATTATCAAGTTGATATATTTGATTTGTGTAGATTCTGAAATTCTTAAATTTATAAATATAGGATTTATATATACTTACCCTATTTGTATACTGGGTGTGAATTATTATATAAATAGATTTGTATATTGCTAGCAAATTATACAGACAAATATGTACACAAATGTTATAGCTACAGTTGCAAAATGTAAGTAACTGAAATATAGTTATTTCGCCTATTAAGCTTCACGACTAAGCTATTTATGAAAAATCCTTAAATAGAACTTTTGATCTTTCAGCTATTTGATAAATTTTGATTTTAGTGTTTTATTATTATTATTATTATTTATTTACTTGATGTTTGATATTTATATTGAAACTCAAATATTTTGTATTCATGTATCGCAAGAAGTTTCATATTGGAATTTCTAGCTATACTTTGTATTATATAACAGAGGGAGGACCAACAAAGCACTAAGAGCTTGTACCAAAAGCTACATATATTGTATTGTAAGATTAGAAAAAGTAGGGGCATTAATTTTATATATAAAAAAAAAAAGAATGTAGAGTAAGTTTAGTTCACCAACTTATAAACAGTAAAATTTAATTTCATTCATTAGTTTTGAGATTATATTATACTTTGTGATCCTTGATAATACTTACGATACATAACTAATTTAGTAACTATATCAAAGTGGAAAATAGAATGTAAGTAATATATATTGATAATGTAAATGAATATTTATAATAATTAACGATTTTAGAAAATTTCGTCATAGCAAAATTTTATCATAGATTAATTGTTATTCCATTTTTCAAAATTGTTACTTTAGATTTGATATGAAGGAGTTTGCTGGAATGGAAATTACGCATGATGGTGGAGTCAGAATTTTCACTAAAGGAACTCAAAATATAAATAATTAAACATAGGAACCAATCGAAAGGTTTCAACATCAATTTTATATATAGATAAAGGGGATAATTTCAAATATATACAATAAACTAATTAATTTACAATAAATATAGCCTTCTTTTAGTTACATAAAAAATAGTCCAAAATCATACAAACTATACATGACTATATAATATAGCATATCAAAAGTCATAGAAAGTATACACTAACTATACAATGTAAATTACTTATACGTGAGCTATACATTAAACATACATTATGATACATTCAAAAAGTGAATATAACCTAACTAAACATAAAATGTACAATGATTATACATGTCCATACAACAAATGATTTTCTTTTTGGTAATTATTTTGGACGAATGGCACTGGACTATAATTATGCCTAAATATAATCATATGTAAATAGGAAATGTTTCACGAAGGCAGTTCGGATGAACCTTCTATTCCCAAGCTGATTCAGCTCCTAATAAAGCACACCACTCATCTGCAATTGTAAGGTTGCAAGTTTGAGTTATCAAGGAAGTGTATGTGTAGGATCATATGTATGATAGAATATTACATAGTTTCTAGGATCGCATGTTATACACCAAAGATTAAACTAAAATATATTAGTTTACGCAACGAGAGAGAGAGAGAGAGAGAGAGAGAGAGAGAGAGAGAGAGAGAGAGAGAGAGAGAGATGGGGGGGGAAAAAAAAGGAAAAAAAGAAAAAAAAAAGAAAAAAAAAAAAGAGAAAAGCAAAAATAACAATAAGAAAATACCACCTAAACTTAAAGGTAAGCATTACAGAATGGTAGTTAGGTCGTCCTTGTTATATGGGGTGGAGAGTTGGCCAATCAAAAACTTACATGTCCAGAAGATGCAAGTTGTGGAGATGAGGATGTTGAGATGGATGTGTTGACATACTAGGAGTGATAAAGCTAGGAATTAGACCATTCGGGAGAAGTTAGAGGTGACCCCTGTGACTGACAAGATGAGGAAGGCGAGACTGCAATGGTTTGGACATATGTAGAGAAGAAGTACCGATCTCCTGTTAAGAGGTACGAGAGGTCGGATTTAGGGGTTATGCGGAGGGGTAGAGACAGATCGAAAAGTATTGAGAGGAGATGTTCAGATAGGATATGACGAAATTTCGTCTCACCGACGACATGACCGTAGATCGAAAGGAGTAGAGGTTGCAAATCAGGGTAGAAGACTAATAGACTAGTAGGGATAGACTGATGTCTGGCCTTGTGATATAGTAGGTTAGTAGGATTAGTCATGTATTTATATTTTGTGTGTCATTAATCATCTTATACTTTTATCATATTTATATACTATCATTTGCTATTTATTTTAGTTGTTTCCTTGTTTTTTTTCTTCTTTCTTCTTTCTTCTTTCTTCTTTCTTCTTTCTTTCCTTTTTTTCCATATATAGTATTTTCTACTTATGGGGCTTAATATGTTTGAAACGAGGGTCTTTCGAAAACAATATTTCTATCTTTATGAGGAAGTGGTAATATCTGCGTACATTTTACCCTCTCCAGACCCCACTTATGGGATTTCACTAGGTATGTTTGTTGTTGTTGTAAAAGCAAAAATAATAAATAAAAGAAAAATTAAAAAAAAAGAGAAAAAAAGCAAGATTAAGAAAAATGAATTAGAAAAAAATGAAAAAGAAAAACACAAAGGAAAAAAAGGGATAAAGAAACAAAGAGAAGAGAAAAATGATGATGATGATGAAGAAACAAAAATAAAGAAAGAGAAATTCTTTTTTAAAAAAATATTGAGACATAATTGAGCATGAAGAGTTGTTCAAAAAATAAATAAGATGCAGAGGGTTAAAAACGTACTTTGACTTAATTCAAAGCAAAAGAAATAATATTTCTTATAAAACTTCTCTCATAGAGACAAACAAATGAAAGGGATCTGTACAATTTCCTGTACATGGTGTTGCAATTTCTAGGTGCTTTGACCATTTTTTTTATTTTTTTTTGAAAGATTTTGATTAGTTTTATTGCAAAGTTGATGGGGACATGGTTATTGATAAGTATGATGATGAATGCCACTAATTTATGATACACCAAGATTAATTTGAATGCATACATATTTTCTAATAATAGTGATTTGTCTTTTTTTAGTTAATATTGTGTATATCACGTTATAATTATATTTATACAATAAATAAATATTAATTTTCATATTTCGAAATGCATGGTATTAAATGCACAATTTGAGTTGATGCACCTAAATTTTTTTGGCAACTTGCACAAATTTCACACTTTTTGAAGCTAATTTAAAAAAATATCAACTTTTTCTAAAATTACTAGAAGTCTCTTCTTTTTTGATACATAAAATGAAACTAGTGATACATATTGAAAAGATAGGAGCATTAAGGGATGTTAACTATTATACATGGAAAAGTAGGAATTGCAATTTGTATCAATAAGTGTTGCAGTTTTGTATCATTCAAGGGATTTTTGTAACTTTTTTTAAAGAGTCGGGATTATATGGAATTATGTAAATATAAATTGTGTATTTCTGTAATTTTTGCATTTTTTAGCTTAGTCATCATTGGATTTGCATACATATAAATGTATACATTATATATTAAAAAAAAAAGTTATTTGAATATATATGATAGTGTATATAACAATTTGTTGAAGCTGAACATATTGGAACAAGCCAATTTTATGCACATGATGTATACATCATATCCAAATGGCAAAAAAGATCTTGTATACCAATGTAAAATAAATGTATATAAAATTCTAAGGTTAATCAATTGGACATTTGCAAAATTCAATAACAATAAACGACAAAGGACAAACTTGCAGTTGTATACATTGTATGTATACATAATTCTCGGCAGTCAAGTATCAATCAACAAATGAATGCAAAACATGGAAATATCCAACAACTCATACATATTTGTTAAGATTAAATTGACAATGATAAATATTCGTATTTAAAATTACAAATATGCGTGATTTAGGGAGAATTGAGGTCGTGCTCCTAAGTGATAAAAATTTTGGCACTGCATAGCCAATTAATAAACCTCAATAGGTTAAAATAAGAGATATTGGACTGTTCAAACAATTCCGGGAAAACTATACAAAATATATCTAATTTAAAATTATTTATCTTTAATATACCGAATTCAAATTGATTACCCTTAATGGATCAATGACTCAAACTATTTACTGTCTTACTCCACTTATCCCTTTTTATTTCACCCTGATATCATGCGATGTCAGCATAAATACTATGAAATATACTCCGATAATAGAATGAGATCAATCCTCTATGATACTCTGCCGATATATTGGTACTCAATTAGTATCATATAAAATTATGTTTTTTTAAGAAATAAGTAGGAAATAAATAAAAAATTATTAAACTCTAAATTAGTAGAAAATATATTCGTTGTAATATTCTGTTGGTATATTTACAACATATCAGTATCGTATAGGACTAGAAAATTATTAAAGTCACAAAATTATTTATTAAACTCTAAATTAGTATAAAATATATTCTTATGATA
>JAPFFP010045709.1:0-11461 GCA_026153255.1 Solanum medicagineum | reverse complement strand
ACATTCTTGGTCGCAGAATCAATAAAATACAACAAGAGATAGTAAATAGGGATAAACGGGGCTAAGGGACAACTTTAATATCATAAACATCAAGAGTCAAGAGAGAGAATCAAAGCTCATAGCATAGTACAAAACATGTCCACTAACACCTCTAAAATATAGATACTTAGTGTGGGCTAAGAAAATCTACCGGGATCACCATCAAAGTCAACATATATATAAAAGAAAGATAGTCTTAGAACATAATATGAGATCATAAACATCGTCCCCAGAATGGTGGACTCACCAAGGAGCTGAGAGAAGTCGTACTAGCCACGTGGAGGAGGATGATCAAGTGGAGCTACGGTTCCCACATGGTGACATCATATAGGCATTGAGTATGCGTTAGTACGTTTCAATGTACTAAGTATGTAGGATGCAATGCAACGAATGATAAGCACCATAAACAAACTGCATTACATAGGCAATGAATAACCATATAGCAATATGTCATGTATGAATGATACTTGAAGTAAAATCATGCTTATATAGAATATAATACATGTGTAAGGAGAGACCATTATTAGTGCATATCCAAGGCCTACCACCGCCTTGGAGAGGCGAATGAGGTACGAACCCTTCAATTAGCTGATGAGGTAGAAACTCCTCAACAAGGTTGATGAGGTACAAACCTATCAACATGGTTGATGGAGTATAAACCCCCCAATGTGGTTATCAAGGTATAAACCCCTCAACATGGTTGCATGGGCGTACCACCTCTCGAGCAAGGCGATCGAGGTACAGACCCCTCAATATGGTTACCCAGACCTACAACCTCCTGAGTGAGGCTTGGTTAATTCCCAACACTATACAGATAATATCATATACATACATTCCTTTCATCATCATATAGTCATTCAACTCATAAGACATGCATTGGACCTTCAATTCCTCAAGAAAATCATAACCAAACATCTTATCAAACACTTGGCAGGTGCATAATGCTAGTGTAAAACCAAACATTTCAAGAGTAAAATCATTCTAGAAAATTCAATGTAAAACCATCAATAGATACTTGGTAACAGCCTCAAGCAACATATATCAAAACCATTCATCAAATCTCATAATAGATCTTAGATTCATAACTCAAAACATACTAAAACAACCATAATTTCATGAAACCCCAACATAGTGTGCAGTGATATTCATATAAGTACGAACCATGAATAAATCAAATTTAAATCATGCAATTTTAGGTAAAAGAAAACTTGGGTATCATAGGTGAAAGGAACCCATGAAAGAAACCCACATACGTTAGCTTTGTAGAATTGTTGATGAAGATTGGAAATGGAGACTTGAAGCTTGAATGAGAACATTAGGATCTGGATGAGTTTTGGGACTTGAAATTTGGAGATGAAATATTGTCCAAGCGTTTGGGAGAATATTTGGGAATGTCTTGAATGATATGAGGGTGAAATAAGGCTATGTATAGGTGTTTAACGCATGGGAACACTTAGGCCCAAGACTTTGAGTCTTGGTCTGGATTAAAAAAACTGGATAGAAAATATACCAGTCCGCGTCGCGCTAAAAGCGAGGACTGTTCACTGGAAATGCATTTTGTGATTTTCAAATTTTGCTACAGTTGCTCTTAAATTTGGCTTAGACTCATTTCTCACTCAATTTAACCCCCTGAAGAAGACTATGAAGTCAGATTTTCAATATCGCGCATGGATTTTGAGATATATGGAAATTATTATTCTGGGAACTTCCCAAGCACATTTTCAGGTACTTTTGGGGGTCGTTTCAATATCTCCCCCTTGAGCATTCGTTTCCGAATATCAAACAAATGTACATAAGAAGAGTAGTCATGAAGAATTCAACCCCATTAAGAATACATCAACACACTTAAACACCATTTTCAAAAATCTCAACGCAACTGTTAAAATCACCATGAACTTTGTCAATATAAACATGAATGCATGCATACTACATAAGGGCTGATACATGAGCCATGAATTCACATAGGAGACTTGGAATTAGTTCCTTAGGCTTGAGTAGAATGGAAGAGATAACGATATCGTTCTTGTATGTCCGCCTCGGCCTCCGATGTAGCACTTTCAACTTGTTGATTCCTCCAAAGGACCTTAATGGAAGAAACATCCTTGTTCCTTAGCCTCTTCACTTGACTATCCAAGATCTCTACTGGAACGACCTCATAAGAAAAGTTGACAACAACACCCACAACATTCAATGGGACAATAGTATTCTGATCACCCACACACTTTCTCAACATAGACACATGGAAAATCGAATGAACCAAATCCATTTCACTAGGCAACTCCAACTCATAGGCCACCTTACCAATCCTACCCAACACCCTATAAGGACCCAAAAATCTTAGACTTAATTTACCCTTCTTACCAAAATGAACCACACCCTTCATGGGTGACATCTTCAAATAGACCCAATCACCAACTTCAAATTCAAGCTCAATTCTCCTCACATCAGCATAGGACTTTTGACAACTTTGGGCTATTCTCAACCTTTCTCTAATCAACCTTACCTTCTCCATAGCCTCCATTACCAAATCCGGACCTAATAAAGCCATTTCTCCCACTTCAAACCACCCAACTGGTGATCTACAATGTCTGCCATAGAGGGCCTACAAATGAGTCATACCAATGCTAGAATGATAGCTATTGTTATAAGCAAATTTAATCAATGGACGATGTCCATCCCAACTTCCCTTAAATGCCAAAATACAAGTCGTAAGTATATCCTCAAGAGTTTGGATAGTTCTTTCAACCAGGTCATCCGTTTGAGGGTGAAATGTCGTACTAAGCTTTATCTTGGTCCCAATACCCCTTTGCAAGGATATTCAAAAGTGTGAAGTTAATTGAGAACCATGATTCGATATGATAGACAAGGGCACTCCATGTAATCTCACCAATTCATGAATGTACAATTTACCATAGTCTTCGGCCCCATAAGTAGTCTTAAACGATAGGAAATGAGCTGACTTTGTCATCCTATCAACTACAACCTGAATAGAATCAAAACCCTTTCTAGTATTAGGCAAACCAACCAAAAAATCCATGTTAATTTCCTCCTAATTCCAAGTAGGAATCTCTATGTCTTGGGTTAGGCCACCCGGCCTTTGGTGTTCGACTTTGACTTGTTGGCAACTATGACAACCAGATACAAATTTTGACAATGTCTTTCTTCACACCTCCCCCCAAAATACATCCGTAAAATCTCTATACATCTTGGTTGAACCGGTCTCCCCTTGGGAGAAAACCTCCACCTTGCCCTCTCTCACCAAGGCCTTCAATTCTAACAACGAGGGTCCAAGATCTTGCTTTGCTTTTACGTCATCAACGAAGAAAGATTTTGAACCATCAACAACCACAATAACACCATTATCAACCTCTTCCAACCTAACCCCCAATCTAGCCAAACGATGGATCTCTCTAGCCACCTCTTTGTCCCCATCATCAATATGAGCTAGGCTACCCATAGACACCATACTCAAAGCATCCGCCACAACATTAGCCTTACTGGGATGATAATGCACACTTATATCATAATCCTTAAGAAGCTCCAACCACCTTCTTTTTCTCAAGTTAAGATACTTTTGAGTGAACACATATTGGAGACTCTTATGATCGATGAACACGTCAACATGCACCCCATACAAATAATGACGTAAAATTTTAAAGCAAAAACAAGAGCGGCCAATTCAAGATCATGAGTAGGATAATCCTTTTCATACACTTTGAATTTCCTAGAAGCATAGGCTATTACCTTACCATTTTGCATCAACATACACCAAAAACCAGTTCGGGAGGCATCATAATACACAACAAACCCTTGCAACCCTTTTGGTAGAGACAAGATAGGAGCGGACACAAGCTTATCCTTCAAGGTTTGGGAACTCTTTTCACACTCATTGGTCCACACAAACTTAGCCTTCTTTTGAGTCAACTTAGTCATGAGAGAGGCAATAGAAGAGAACTCATTCACAAACCTCCGATAGTAACCCACTAGGCCCAAGAAGCTTCTAATGTCAGATGGGGTCAACGACCTAGGCTAATTTCTAATCACATCAGTCTTCTTAGGATCAACCTTAATACTATCCCCGAACACCACATGACGTAGAAAGGAGACCACTTTCAACCAAAACTCCACTTCTTATATTTAGCATACAACTTCTCTTCCCTCAATCTTTGTAGCACTACCCTCAAATGAGCCACATGCTCCTGTTCACTATGAGAATACATCAAAATATCATCAACGAAAACTAGCACAAACAAATCAAGGTAGGGTTTAAAGATACTATCCGTAGATCTATGAAGATAACCAGTGCATTGTTCAGCCCAAAAGACATAACCACAAATTCATAATGCCCATACCTAGTCCAGAAGGTCGTCTTGGGACTATCACACTCCCTCACCTTAACATGATGATACCCAAACCAAAGATCAATCTTAGAGAAATGAGTAGCCCCTTAAAATTGGTCAAATAAATCCTTGGTAGAGGGTACTTATTCTTGATGGTGACCCTATTAAGATGCTAGTAGTCAATACACATTCTAAGAGACCCATCATTCTTCTTCACAAACAACACCGGTGCACTCCAAAGTGATTGGCTAGGCTAAATAAAAATCTTCTCCAACAAATCCTTAAATTGCTCCTTCAACTCCTTTAACTCTGTCGGGGCCATACGGTAAGGGGGAATAAAAAGAGGTTGAGTATCGGGAAGGAGATCTATGCCAAAATCTATTTCACTTTCGGGAGGAACACCGGGAAGGTCATTAGGGAAGACATCTAGGAACTCATTAACCATCGGGACCGACTCTATGGGAAGGACTTTAGACTCAACATCCCTAACCCTCACAAGATGATAGAGACACCTCCTAGAGATCAAATTTTGGGCTTTAATGCAAGATATAAACCTACCCTTGACCACCACATCATGTCTCTCCCACTCAAGGACGAGTTCATTTGGGAATTGGAATTTGACCCTACGGGTTCTACAATCAACAGAGGCATAATATGCATGCAACCAATCCATCCCAAGAATAACATCAAAACCAACCATATCTAACTCTACAAGATCACAAGGCAATATTTATGTAAGTTGCAAACGGAATAATTTTTATAGACCTTTATAGCAACAATAGATGCACCAATAGGAGTAGACACCTCATAAGACTCACGCAAGACTTTGGGCTCATCATGAAACTTTTTGTCAATAAGATGAGTAATAAAAGAAAGAGTGACACTCGGGTCTATCAATGCATACACATCAATATCAAAGACTTTTAACATACCGGTGACGACATCAGGCACCTCATCAACCCCTATCCTTCCATGGACAACATAAAACTAATTGTGCCTTGGGGCACCACCTTGTTGGCCTCCTCAACCCAAAGGAACAATATTAGCACCCCAACCTTGAGGATGAACATCCTTACCCTTGTTGTGATTTCATGGACAATCAATCATCTCGTGGCCTACTTCCACACAACAAAAACAAGCATTGGTATCCCTCAATCATGGATCACCATGACCCCTACCACACTTAGGACACCCGAGTCTAGGCATCACACTACCACCCTCTTGGGGCCTTGGGTAGTCATTGGAAAATCTCCCACTAGGAGCATGAGAAGACCCTTGGCCTCGGTGACTTTGGAACTTAACATCAAAATAGACTTTCTTGGCTTCATGACCCGTTCTATTCCTCAAATTTACCCCCTTCATTTGTTTGGCGTAGGTAATAGAGCGCGACAAATCCATGTCACTAATCAACATAGCGGACCAGCACTCCTCACTCACCAAGTCGGATACACCCATCACGAACTTGTTCATTCTAGACCTTGGGTCAGAAACCAATTGTGGAGCATATTTAGAGAGTTAGTTGAACTTGAGGGCATACTCTCTCAAGCTCATAGACCCTTGCTTCAAATTCATGAACTCTACCATTTTGGTCTCCTTAAGCTCAAGAGGGAAGAACCAGTTGAGGAAAGCCACCTTAAACTCCTCCCATAAAACCTCATTGTTGTTCCCTGTCTTCTCTTTACATTTAGTGTACCAAATTTTGGCCACCCCCTTAATTTAGTAGGCCACCAACTCTGCCTTCTCTTCCGACCTCACACCGATGATATCCAACACTTTGTGAACCTCATTAGTAAATTCTTAAGGGTCCTCATCCACCTTTGAGCCATTGGAGTCCGATGGGTTCATCCTCATAAACTCTCTTACCCAAGATGCCGAAGTAGGAGCATGAGGGGCTTAGGCCCCTTGGTTGGATTGGTTAGCCACAACTTGAGCTAGCAAAGTGAGAGCATCCTTGAGCACACCCATTAGTCGGTTGTTCCTCGGGTGTGTGGGCTCTTCTTCCTTTGTTAGGCATGATCTAGCATAGAAAAGAAAATTCATTAGATGGGAAACCTTACCAATCTTCTATAGCATGACATAGAGTAAGAAGAAGGGAAAACTTTCCTAAAATATCCCATAGCCTCTTACTCATAGTGGCTTTTCACAACACAACCATGAATAAGACTCTAATCAATGCGGTGTGTTGGATGTTTCAGACCATTAACAAGCTAGTGCTCTAATGCCAAGTTTTTCACCACCTAAGCCTAGGGCCTAGACGTGACACTACTCATGGGGAACCCGAAGGGACCCCATGCAAGCCTCTTAACATATCATTACACACCATCGGTCGTGGAAGTAATAAAATAACAATAGGGATAGTAAAGAGGGAACACGGGGCTAAGGGACATCTTCCATATCATAAAACATCATAAAGTCAAAGAGAGTCAAGTATCATAGCTTCATTACATAACGTGTCCAACAACACCTTTAAACATAGAAATTAGCGGGGTCCAAGACAACCAATCGGGCTCACCCTCATAGTCAAAACATACAAATAAAGGAAAGAGAGTCTTAGCATAATGTAAGAGCAAAAGATATCATCCTCGGAGTTGAGGACTCACCAACTAGCTTGAGAGAGATAGTATTAGCCATGTGGAGGAGGAGGATGAGCAGGCACGGCTCTGGTTCATACATGGTAACATCATGTAGGCATAGAGTATGCTTTCGTATGGACTAAGTATGTAGGGTGCAATGCAAAAATAGATAAGCAACATAGTCAAAATGCATAAATAATCAATACATGATTATATAACTATATGGCATGCATAGATGATACTTGCAGTAAGCATACTTATTCAAAAATCATATGACATATGTAGGAATAGACCATCATCATAGACCAAGCAACTTAGTACTTGGAACCTCAGTTAGACCACCCCTTAGAAGTGATTGAGGTACCAACACCTCAATTGGTTGACGGACATGACCACCCTCTGTCGGAAGTGATTGAGGTACCAACCCCTCAATTGGTTGACTGCTTACCACCCCTATCTAAGGTGATTTGAGGTACAAACCCCCCTCAATTGGTTGTTGGATTACCACCCCCATATGAGATGATTGAGGTACCAAACCCTCAATTGGTTGATGGCTTACTACTCCCATCCAAGGTGATTGAGGTAACAACCTCTCAAATGGTTGATGGCTTACCAACCCAATTCAGGGTGATTGAGGCATCACCCCTCAATTGTCTATGGTCAACTAACAACACAATAGATACTTCTCATGGAACCAACATATACATAACATCCTTTCATCATCATGAAGTTACTTAACTCGTATGCCAAGCATTAGGCCTTAAACAACTCAATATACTTTAACAAGACATTTTATCTAACACTTGGTGGGTGTGCAATGCTAGTATAAAACCATACAATTCAAGAGTGAAACCATGCAAGAAAACTTAATGTAATACCACCCACCAACACATGGTAATACCTTCATGTAACATTCATCAAAACCCTTCATCAAATCTCAAGATAGATCTAATGTTCATAGCTCAAAACATGCTTAAATAGTCACACTTTTACAAAACCCCAACATAGTTCATAATCAAGTTCATAATAGAATACCCATAAATAAAATCAACTTAGAAACATGTAATTTAGGTAAAAAGGAAGCTTGGCCACCATGGGTGAAAGGACCCTATGGTTGAAATCCACATACCTTGACTTTGGAGAATCTTTGATGAAGATTGAAAATGGATACTTGAAGCTAGAGTGAAATCCTTAAGATCCGGATAAGTTTTGGGATTTGAAATTTTGGGTGAAATATTTGCTTAAGTATTTGAGAGAGTATTGGGGAATGTATTGTATGAGATGAAGGTAAAATATGGCTAAGTATAGGTATTTTCATGCATGGGAAGACTTAGGCCCAAGATCCAAAAGTCTTGGACCGACCAAACAAAAACAGTCAACAAAATAGGCATCTCCGTGCCCTGCCCGCGTTGCGTCAGGGGAAAGGAATGCTCCCTGGAATTTTGCATTTTTGAAAAACTGAAATTGCATTTCGGTTGCTCTAAAATTGGGTTTAGACCCATTTCCCACTCAATTTTGTCCCTGATAAAGAATATGAAGTCGTATTTTTGATATCATGCACAGATTTGGAGATATATGGAAATAACGATTCTGGAAACTTCCGAGGCTCATTTTCGAGAATTTTCTGGGTCTTTTCAGGGTACATTGACATAAAAAGCATGATCTGTGGGTCTTTTGCTGATACTGTATGCAATGCCATTTGAGTGTGAGCATAATTAGATAAATTCATGTAATTTGTGGTAATTCAGAACTTGCACTGTTGCTCTAAGTTAGATTGTAGATTAATTGGATTAGGAAATGATCTTAGGTCATTGTTGTTAAATAGTCCACTTTAGCCTAAACATAACCATCCAAATTGATGATATATACCTTGTTCATAATGTTTTAGCCTAACATATACCTATTCTTTGGAAACACCTGATTAACCTAGCTTTGTTAGTTGTAAAATCCTGAGATTGGCCCTGATCTTTCCTTGAACATTGTGTACCTTGACTAAAGCTAAAAACCTAAGTTGTGGGTGGCTACCAAAATTTGCCCTAGTTCGGAGGATAGATATTGTGCATCTCAACACAGGATAAAAGCCTAAGTTGAGCATGGCTGTTGTAAGGGTAAAGTACAAAAATAAGGGGGTTAGTTAGGAATAAAGAGAGAAAAGAGAAAAATCATATACTAGGTTCAAGAAAAATAAATGATGCCTCAGATGCGAGCTAAAAACAAAAATAAAGTGCAAAAACAAGGCAAAAAGCTGAAAAAGGAAAAGAAAGCAACTAGAAAATCTTAAAATAGTAAAATGGAAGAATAAGGTGAAAGCAGCAAAGTCGGTAGGGAAAAAGTGTAGAAAATACAGCTTGAAGGAGGGCCTTTAGTCCATATTCTTCCAAAATATCATACCAAAGCCTCTTGAGCCTACGTTACAATCCTAGAAAGTCCTAAAGTGATCCTAGTCTAATTAGTCAAATGTTTGAGTCATGACTATAGTGGCAAGAGTATGGTATTAGTCATCATGCATGAATATCTTTTGTGAGAGTGAGTGCTTTTGTATGGGCCCAAGGTCAAATATGCACACATCATTGAGTGTAAAGAATGAGACTTCTTTCTGTGTCGGCAGTTGCATTGCATTGTTCGCACTAAACTTGTTCAGTGATTGTCGATTGTTGATAATACCTTGCTTGTCATAGTTTTGTTGTTGCATGCACTAGTTTTCATTAGTTTGCTACACTATCTAATCCTGTTTTGAAAAGTTGGTGTGGGTATGTGAGTCTGAGATTTATGTGATGTATGCCATTGGGTTGAGGTCTGTGTGTTACTGTATTATCAATATAGATTGATTTCGTCACGTGAGGACAAGCAACAATTTTAAGTTGAGGGTATTGATGTACTGCCAAAATATAACAATTTTGATTCTTAAAACTTAGGGTTTTGTGTGTTCCTAATGCGACATTAGTGGGTTTTATGTGCTTTTGTGTTTATCTTTGCAGGATTCAAGTTGGCCATGATTTTGGGGAAACTTAGAAGATTTGTCGTTATACGAGACACCTTATGGGTCATAGACCATTCTATGATCCGTAGGGTGGTTTCGTAAGGAATTTCACTAAGAGACCTAGTTTCTGAAGTTTCTTCTACGAATATGCAGACGAGCCGTAGAAAAATTTACGAGTTGTAGAAGAAATTTTGTGCCCTCAGGATCAGAAAATGAAGAATTTAAAAAGTTCATCAGATGAAACACCCTTTAGAAGTCGTAAACCATACTACAAGTCGTAAAGGGTTGTTATTAAGAGGTAGTCCAATTTTCCAGCAACAATGTATGAGACCCCAATTACGGGTCCTGAACTTCAATATGGGCTGTAAAGTGATGTTGTAGAGTGTGCCAACCAGTTCTCCTAAGTCATTTCGAATTTGAATTTTAATTATTATTAATAGGTCTTTAGGTTATTTTTCCTAAGTTCTCACCAGTTTTAGGTTAGCACTCAAAAAACTAAATATTTTATGAGAGAAAATTGTGAGAGAGTTTTTGAGGAAACTTGTGGTTAAATTTGACCTAAAAGCTTGTGGTTCTTATTGATATTAGATTGCTTGTTCTTATATCTATTGTGTAAGTGTTTGATTGTGTCTTCTCAATTCATAATCTCTTTATCTACACATAGCATGAGTAGCTAAATCTACAACAAGGGTTGTGGGAACCATGAGAAACTAACAATATAAAATCGAATAATTCACAATTCTTGGAAGTTGTATATGCATGTATTAATTAACTATCTTCATTTTGCATGTTTTCTGACAGTTGCCATCATTAGAAACCGCCTAGTATTACTGACTGGACCAAGGTAGTACAGGATTCGATTGATGTGTTCTCATATAATCAACCAAACTGGGCCAAGGGGAGGTTGTGCTGGGACTAATAGGTAATGGTTAGTAATGCACACTTTGGAGATGAGCCATGTTGTATAGCGAAATTCACCTCTCACCTTTAAATAGAGGGATTGGTGTACATTGCCATCCTGCATACTATACACTAGACAAGAATTAGGTTATTCGGTGATACTGAGTTGGGTAATCATGTAGAAAACAATACCCTAGTTGCTCTCTATTATTGATTTTCTCTTGTGATATTTAGTTAGTTTACTTTTCTCATTGACTATTTCAAACCCTCTCTTTGCGGATTAAGTCAGTTAATTACTTGAATTGCATATTTGTGAATTTTTGTGAGTCTACATATTCCTTGTGGGATCGACCCTAACCTTTGTTAGGTTCTATATCTTGACATCAGCCACTTTATCCTCTAAAAAGGAGGTGTAACTTGGGCGGCATCAACTACCAGTAACTCAATAGGGTCACCATAAAGAAGAAGTATCCTCTACCAAGGATAGATGACCTATTTTATAAATTGCAAGGGGCTAGTCTTTTTTCTATGATTGCCCATCGGTTTGGATACAATCAAATAAGGCTAAGGGAATGTGATATTCCAAAACTGACTTTTCGAACAAGATATGGGCATTTCAAATTTATGGT
>JAPFFP010045708.1:0-11462 GCA_026153255.1 Solanum medicagineum | reverse complement strand
GAAAAGACAATTTTGTCTAAAGAGGAATCTTTTAATGAAGGGCAATAAGTTCAATCAACATTATTAATGACCTTCACACTTTATATATATATATATATATATATATATATATATATATATATAACTACGTAGGCATAAGTTACCTAAACTTGTCCGCATTTTTCACTTAGACACCTCAACTAAGACTCGTTCCTATTGAACACCTAAACTATTCAAAACATGTACCTATTAAGCACAAAATGCAAATTTGGCAAAAAATGCAAAGTGCGTGTAATTTACTTGCGTTGATGGCAAAGTGACAAATTAAAGGATGACATTTGACATATGAATAAGAAAAAAAATTAAAATAATAAATTATAAAGAAATGAAAAAGGAAATCTATTTTTTATTTCGTTACCTAATTTTTTTGCATATATATATAATGACATTTTATTCTTCACTATTTCTGTGTTTTATATAATAAAATAATTTCTTAGCTATACATGGTAACTATATAAATACATAGTAATTTTATTTTGAACAATTATTCTTAATAAAAATATAAGAAAAATAGTTTTTAGAATTGAGAAAAATACATAAAAATCAATATTGAACAAAAAGGGTTGTCACAACACATTTTCTATTTTATCTTTATTATTACATATAAATATAAATCTTTAGTAGAAGAAATGATGTAAAACTTTTTTTTTTAAAAAAAAGGCAAATCAAATTCTTTATGCAATTCCTATAAAGTTAAAATAACTATTTTCTGAAACAAATAAAAGGAAAAAAATTAATTTTAAAAAAACATATAAATAACTTAATTATGAAATGAAAGTAAGAAAGTAAAAGAAATTAACAACATTGATGGTAAAAGAAATTAAATGTGACGATCTTTTCTTTTAAAATAAGACTAAATGAAAAAAAAAACTAAAAATAAATAGAATTTCTTTTTAGTGTGTGTATATAATTATCACGACTCGACCATTCAAGTCATGATGACGCCTGTTAGATCCCATCTACAGGCAAGTCAACCTAATACTCGCGGTACCTGTCCTACTAGCAAAGCATAATGATAGCAAACAACACACAAACCAAGCCAACCACAACCATCTCAGGATCTAGAAGTCATCTGCACAACGCTACTATAGACTCAAAAATAAAGACATACATGACCATATCCAAAACCAGAATAAGGTCCTACATATACAAGACAAAATTATAACATTCAGGGTAGGGCCTGAATACAAAAGACTGCTCAAGAGTAGAAAGAGACTATAGAAGATCTGAAGTTGCTAATGCTCACCAAGGTTTCCTGAAGTGTCAATAGGACCCTAAGTCAACGGTCACGGCTAGAACCTAAACCTATACCATGAGTAAATTCAGAAAAGTACGGGCGAATACCGATAACAGGCACCCAATAGGCATCATCGGTTGACTGAGTGAAATACGGTAAATACAGAACGCACACATATGGAGGGAATTAATTGGAGTAAAACTAGCAATCAGAATTCAGCTAACAATAGTGTCACAGTAATATTGTCATGTCCCAATAGCAGGAATCAAGTAACATATCATACTCCAGCTGATAAAACATAGCGAAACCCAAACTCTCAGTATTACGTAGTGAAGGGGTCGAACTGTAAGTGGGTGCAAGGCCCTAAGATCTACTCCTGTACACCCTGAGCCCCCTTAAACCCAAAGGGTATGCGTACACACAATCAAGGGTCAAATGGTTCTCAGGTGGAACCTTTGTAGAATAGCGTAATACATTGCCGGCTCATGGCAACTGAACCTAGTCCTGTGTCGGAACATGACACCCGATCTAGAGTATCATAGTGTATCAGGCTATGACACCCGATCCTTTAATGTATATCGCGTCAGCATATGACACCTGATCTAGAAATCTATATCGTGTCGGTACGTGACACTCGATCCTGAAATATAGACCGTGTAAATACATGACATCTGATCTAGGAATGTATATCGTGTCGGTATGTGACACCTGAACCCAAATATATATATATATATATCATGTTTGTACGTTCCACCTGATCCTGGAATGTACATCGTGTCGGTAGATGACACCCGATCCGAAAATATATTTTGTGTCGGTATGTGACACCTGACCCAGAAATATATATCATGTTGATACGTGACATCGAGTCTAGAAATATATGTCGTGTCGATACGTGACACTCGATCTAGAAATATATATCTTTTCAGTGCGTGACACCCGACCTAGGAATATATATTGTGGCAGTACATGACACCCGATCCAGGAATGTATATCATGTCGATACGCGACACTCGATCCAGGATTGTATATCGTGTCAGTACTGACACCTGATCTAGAAATATATATCATGTCGGTACATGAAACCTGATCCAGAAATATAACAATATGGCTCCACATATAGCAACTCTAGGGAAGCATATATAACCTAAGCTTACGCCTAAGAGGATAGACAACCAGAAGTGTGACACCTACCCAAAATCAAATTGCAACCCAACTTCCGCAAAGGGTATCATCTAAGGCAACTACGTGTCGACTCACCGATCATGTACCAATCTCTAACCAAGGTGTTTGTCTTTGAAATTAACCGACATAGATAAAGATAGTTTCTCAATCTCAAATAGCCCCAGGAAGCTTATAGGATATAGATTATATCTCGCTAACAGATTCACACTCTCGTCTCTAACTAGGATAATAAGTACATAAAAGATAACAACTGTACACAGAATCATCTATGCCACAGAGTAACACCAAATCGTGTTTAATCAGCCAATCATGCCACAGTCTAGGAAATCACAAGCACTCAAAGTGAGCATAGATAGTCACAGTTGTATCACAGATATCTAAAGCAACTAGAGCTATCAGACTCGCATATAGGGGCTAGAACCAGTGCATAATGCAACATATAATCATATGTTAGCCTTATAAGCTAGTATATCTCAGAGGCACTAAGCCACACACCTACATAGTCCAGAGCTAAGCTCAGTGTACATACCTATCACATTTTCTGAGCCCCAACTAGCTCCTACCAGTCCATCCCATAGTGTAACAGTGTCAGAATCTAACTAATATAGTAGTTATAACTAATGCAACAACAATATAGTAAACTCCATCTTAGGCCAGCATATATCGTACACATACAGGAGAATCAACCATATATACACCATGTACTCACAACCATTCGCCCATATACCATGATCTAGGTAGCCATAACATAGTAAAGATGAACATTTACAAGCATACCATAATTATTCAAAACAACTAAGCCCAGAATAATCATATCTATATCAGAACCAGTCTACAATACGACTTACAATTAGTAAACAACTTCACAATCAGCATATTCAGTAGCGCCAGGCTACACATACACATAGCAAGAGTTAAGCCAGAATACATACCTGTCACAGGACATTATCCTATATATTGCCTCAGCTAGGCCCTTTCGCAGTGCAATAGTGTCAGGACTTGTCTAATATCATAGTTACAACTAATATCATACTCATTACAGTACCCAGTATCTCATATCATTATATACAATCCATACATCTCATGTCATTACATATCTCATGTACATCTCATTGGGTTTAGTCCACATGCAACGAAGACACCCAGTTCGTCTCAGTCTAAGAGATAAAGAAAACTAGCCTACCAGAAAGATGGTCCCTCGTGCCAGTATAGTTTAGACCAAATTTTGACTTAATTCCGATAAGCAATGGCGAAGATATTGCAACTCAAAGTTTCAGAAAATTTTATGGTAATACATACAACAAAAGCAATGATTTTTTACCTCGAAACTCTTGGCAAAACTGATTTCTGAGGTCCCTATGACGTTCCTCATGGAATTCCATAGAATTTAGCCTTTTGAATTGCTAAAATCTGATATAAATTGCTTGAGATTTGTTGTTTTGAAGTTTATGTTCGCTAACCTTGCAAAGTAGAGCTTTATATGCTGCCACCGCCATTTCCACGTGGCAGTCTCTAGTTGGGCCACATTGACGCCGCCTCTCTCTTTTTTAGCAACTACTCAAACTTATTTCGATGCTTCGACCTCATCTGGAGTAGAAAAACTATAATTCCTATATGAAATTTGATTGTAAATGGCATTCCGAACACAATGGTGTAGTCAAAAGTTCTATCGGAGGTTGTTTATTTCAATGTGGGTCCCATTCCCCGCTATAAGAATCTACCGAAGGGACCAAAACACACCTGGAAGCCTCAAAAACCAAAAGAAAGGTCCTCTTAGATCAACTTCAACATTCTGGATCCAACGATGCGGTTAGAATTTCCATTTGAAGCGTGTTTCCCCAGGACATTGACTAAAATCAACTATTGACCTACTTTGGCGGCTAAATTTGCGAAACTCAATATAATTGCACTGAGCATGCTCCTAACCTAATTTGGTTGTTTCGGAGTTGGTGGAACCGTTAGAATTCCACTTTGAGACCGTTTACTAGGACTTTACCTAAAAATTCATTTTGCGATTAAAATCTCTCGTTTAACTCGAAAAGCTGCATAAATGTCAAACAATTCACCCAACGACCTAATAATCAGTGTCAATAAGCTATAATTAATCCATGGTCACTATACAAATGCTCAAATTGGTAAAATATTCACAGAACCATAGAAATGACTAGGAGGGTCATTACAACATCCCCCACTAATAGAACCTTTGTTCGCGAAAGTAAGAATAAAGGCGTACCTGAAGACTCCTATCTGAACCATATAGAGATCATAACCCCAAATGCACAGTAGATGGTGAATACAACAATCATAAGAATGCTCAACATCAACAATACTTTTGGTAATCTCAACTAGTTAGAGGTATAATAATCCATTGGTACATATCAGGGAATTAGTGCAGCAGTCTCTATGAGATCCTCAAAAGTCAATCACTCATCCTGTCCACTCAATAAGCTGGACTGTAACAAGCTAGGTATACTCACCCTCAAAACACCCATACATCTCCGAATACTCCTAAAAACCCATAACCATAGCTATAATTCTCACAATTTAACCATAGATGGTTTACAGGCCAACCAAAACAATTGCAGACAATAACTAATGTACTCACACTCATACATAAGAGCTTTAGCCCTTTTCCCTTGCTATACAATTAATCAATCAAAACAACCTTAGAAATCATAAGCGTGGTAAATATCAAGAACATTGTCCCAAAATAACATATTATTGGTGCAACAACTATCTACAGCCTCAACATGACAACATATGTCAAAGAAAAACAACATATGATCCACAAATCAACCACCAGCACCTTCACAATCTTCAGACATTCGTAAGTACATCAGATACTCACATACTGATCACTTTAGGTATATATCACATTCTCAATCACAATCCTTAGCAAAGATCATCATTTAATCACAAGAGATAGACCACGGGCAAGAAAAATAATCCACTACTAACCAACACCAGGCGGCCTAAAAAATAGATAACCAAAACTACCTCAAATTGACAGTATATAGTTCATAGTCAACCTCCACAATCCAACCTGACACATACCACCCTATCTGACAATAATATAGCAATTTCAGCGACTAACAAGTCAACCTTAATAATATAGCATTTAATAGATCAAACCCCGGAATATTGGGCCATTAACAGGTCCATCATAACAATTCAAAAAACACATACAAGTTGTCCGATCTATAATACAACAATGACATTAATCAATCCAACTGACATAATCGGCACTCTTAATGGCCATCACGGGCCTGGGTACAATTTTTGGAATATCCTCTTCCCTAATCCTCAGTGATGGCAATCTGACCCTTCTATATTAAAATCAGCATCTTTCTGAAATTCAAAACCCGCTGAGTCGTAATATATTGCAAGCTTCGATGTTTTGTATAAATATTATAATGAATGACATATGAATATTGCCACTAGATCTCGAGCGCAAAAACTATCGCCACCGACTCTAAGTTGTGCATGGGGTGGTTATGCTCGTGGGCCTATAATTGATGAGATGCGTAAGCAGTAACCCGACATCTCTAAATTAACACACAGCCTAACCGAATACAAGAGGCATCACAATATACAATAAAGCTCTCTCTCGTGATTGGAATGGTCAAAATAGGAGTAGTAGTCAATAACTTCTTCAACGACAGGAAACTAGTCTCACACTTATCAGACTATAGCTGGATCCACCCTCATACCCTCTTTGGATACCACTGTGCCCCAAGAAAGTCACAGACTCAAGCCAAAACTCACATTTAGAAAATTTAGCATCTAACCATGATCTCTTAAGTGTCTATATCACAACCTAAAGATGCTAGGCATGTTGCTCTAGGCTCTGTAAATATGCCAGAATATTATCAATAGAGCCCACAACAAAAGTCCAAAAGAATAACCGATAGGGTTCCAAACCCAAAGTATAGTTGACCGGTGCTTGGACCTCAAAATTGGTATCCATAATTTCGTATCCCAATCGTGTCCACCGAAGAGTCAAATTATGGGGCATGCCACCCAGGTCTTAGACACTCGGACATAGCCACTAGAGCTCGAAGCACAGGGAGTGTTATAAAGGACTCAAAGCATAGGAACTATCATCCACTCACTAGTCTATCTATAAATCAAGCAACATCTTACCCCAAAGCAAGAATTACAAAGCCTAAGCAAGTATAACTATCACCTCTCTCAAACTATAGCGCGTAACCCCACTGTGAGGGAAGGACAACAAATGCACAATGACTAACAGTTATATACAGAAGTATATATGTCATAGGCCAATGTAGAGTCATGCCCAACCAAAGCCAAGTATACCAAAATTTAATCAACCACACCTGATCCCCCACTAATAAGAAGGAATCCCCTCACTACACCAATGCGTATCCTCAGATAAAAAGGCTCAAAACCCATACTCAAGTAAATGGCGAGATAAGCAATAGATACAACAATGTAGAACCATAAACCAAATACTTGGTAACCCGTCATAATGATCCATATTCCCACCAGTAAGTGTAGCTTAGAATCTGAAAAATATAAATATCCAAGCTAACTAACAATTGTAACAAGTCCCCATGATAGCATGGCAGGCAACTCAGCTGATAACCGCAACAGCTATCCCAACCAATAATAGACGATCCAACTAAGACCCTGGGTATAACATTCAGCTGACAATCAAGATCACAACCAAGTCAGCAAGGAATCAGGAGGATAATATATCAACAGAGTCGCAACAGCAGGTTCATCACTATAGTATCACAAGGAGTGATTAGAAGTATAACTGACAGCCAACCCATAAGATACTATATATTACCAGTACTCACAAGGTGTAGGCTTACATTTAGCCTCTTATATAGGTAATATCATAACATCAGTGCCAAGTAATTAGAGTCATACCAGGTATCGCATATCATCAGTATCAGGAAGCTCAGCAAGTCAAGCTAGCAGTTAAATAATCAAATACATGTATACACATAACATTAGTGTTTAGCTTACTCAGTTATCTCGCCTTTATAATCATTACCAGAAGTATTCACAACTCACATAACATGTAAACCTCAACTAATATACAGATATAGGTATTGCAAAGTCCCAACCTCAACAACATATTCCATAGTGCAGTACCTGGTCATAACCAAATAAGTAACTGGTCACGAAGCCTGTCTTTCAGGTTCCTACAATCTCAATGTCTGTAGTCTTTCTATCACAGCTGTAAAAAATTGCGGGCATCCTGTCTTGGCTTGACGGGCTCTAAAGGTTACTCCCTACAAGGGACTGACAATGCAGCCCGACCCCTAACCCGGGTCTAACCTCTATATGACATATTTGCGAAAGAACAAACCAATAAAATTCTATAAAATCGACAGACCATTGATAATATCACGTAACGAAATCAACAACGCAGGAAGTTTCCTAAACATGTCATAGCCTCTTGTAGATAATTCACAGACATCTCCATCCCTATCTGTAGGACTTTACTAGATGGTAGCTTTATACAGATGAGACCATTGAACTTTAAGCTCTGATACCAACTTATCACGACCCGACCTTTCAGGCTATGATGATGACTTGTTAGATCGCTTCTATAGGCAAGCCAACCCAATACTCCCAGTACCTGTCCTACTAGTTAAGCATAATGATAGCAACCAACATACAAACCAAGTCAACCACAACATATCTCAGGACCTGGAAGTCATCTGCACAGCGCTACTATAGACTTAAAAATAAAAACAAAAAGATGCATGACCATACCCATAACCAAAATAAACTCCTACATATACAAGCCAAAACTATAACTTATAAGGGCAAGGTCTGAATACAAAAGATGGCCCAAGAGCAAAAGGAGGCTATAGAAGATCTAAAGTTGCTAATGATCACCAAGGGCTCTTGAAGCATCATTAGGGCCCTAAGTTAATAGCCCAGCTCAAACCTGCACCTGCACCATGAGTAAATGCATAAAAGTAGGGGTGAGTACTGATAATAGGTACCCAGTAAGCATCATTGGCTAACTAACTAAAATACGATAAATACAAAATGTGCAAATATGGAAGGAACTATAGGAAAACTAGCAATTGAAATATGGATAATAATAAGTGTCGCTGTATTGTAGTGTCCTAATGGCCAGAATCAAGTAATATGTCACACCCCAGCTGGCAAAACATAGCGAAATCCAAACTCTCAGTATTATGTAGTCAAGGGGTCGAACTGTACATGGAGCAAGGCCCTAATATATATGCCTGTACACCCCCTGATCCCCTATAAGCCCAGAGGGTATACCTACACACAATCAAGGGTCAAATGATTCTCAATTGGAACCCATGCAGAATAGTGTAATCCCTTGTCGGCTCATGGTAGCCGAACCTGGTCTTGTGTCAGAAAATGACACTCGGTCTACAGTATCATAGTGTCTCAGGCCGTGATACCTGACCCTGTAATATATATCATGTCGGTACATAACACCCAATCCAGAAATGTATATCATGTTGGTACGTGTCACCCAATCCTGAAATATATATCATGTTGGTACGTGACACCCGATCTTGGAATGTATATCATGTCAGTATGTGATACCTGGTCCCAAAATATATATCGTGTCGATATGTGCCACCGGATCCAATAATGTTTATTGTGTCTGTACCTAACTCTCGATCTAGAAATATATATCGTGTCAGTACGTGACACTCGATCCAGAAATAGATATCACGTTGGTACATGACACCTAGTCCAGAAATATATGTCGTGTCAGTACATGACACTTGATCTAGAAATATATATCGTCTTAGTGCGTGACACCTGATCCAGGAATGTATATTGTGTCTGTATGTGACATCCGAACCAGGAATGTATATCATGTCGATACATGACACTCGATCCAGAAATAATATATCGTATCGGTATGTGACACCCAATCCAGAAATATAACAATTTGACTCCAGATATAGCAACTCTAGGGAAACATCAGTATAACCTAAGCTTAGGCCCAAGAGGATAGACAACCAGAAGTACGGAACCTACCCAAAATCACATAGCAACCCAACTACTACCAAGGGTATCCCCCAAGGCAACTAAGTGTTAGCTCACCGATAATGTACCCATCTTTAACTAGGGTTCTTGTCCTCGAGATTAACTGACGTAGATAGTTTCTCAATCACAAATAGTTCTACGAAGCCCATAGGATATAGCCTATATATCGCTACCATGGTCACACTCTCGTCTCTAACTAGGATAATAAGTACATAACATATAACAATTGTATACAAAATCCTATATGCCACAGAGCAACACCGAATCATTTTTAATTAGTCAATTATACCATAGTCTAGGAAATCACAGGCACTCAAAATGAGCATAGACTGTTACAATTGTATTACAGATATCCAAAACAACCAGAGTCAATTGACTCACATATAGGGACTAGAACCAGTGCATAACATAACATGTAATCGTATGTCATCTTCACAAGCTAGTGTATCTCGGAGGCGCTAAGCCACACATCTACATAGTCCAGGACTAATACATACTTGCCATATTTTCTCAGCCCCAACTATCTCCTACTAGGCCATCTTTTAGTCTAACAATGTCAGAATCTAGCTAATATATTAGTTATAACTAATGCAACTCTCAATACAGTAAACGCCATCTCAAGCCAACATATGTTGTACATATACAAGAGAATCAACCATATATACACCATGTACTCATAATCATCTGCCCATATACCACGATCTAGGCAGCCACAACAAAGTAAACATGAACATTTATAAGCATACCATAATTATCCAAATTAGCTAAGCCCAGTAGAATCATATCTGTACTAGAACCAGTCTACAGTATGACATACTATTAGCAAACATCTTCATAATTAGCATATTTAGTAGTGCCAAGCTACACATCCGCATAGACAAAAGTTAAGCCAGAATACTTACCTGTCACAGGGCATTAACCCATATTCCCCTCTACTCGGCCTTTCCGCAGTGCAACAATGTCACGACTCATCTAATATCATAATTACAACTGATATCACACTCATTACAGTAACCAGTATCTTATATCATTATATATACAATCCATATGTCTCATACCATTATATACCGCATATACATGATACCCATTTCAACTCAATCTAAGGGATAAAGAAGCCTAGCCTACCTGAGAGGCTGTCCCTCCCGCTCCGAATTAGTCTGCTCGAGTTTTCCCCTTTTTGATAGCTTCTAGACGCTGCTCAGCTGCCAAAACATGAACCACACAGGCATTACAACTAATTTGGCTGTAAAATCTCAAGAAATAGATGAAATTACATCAATTATGACTAAAATGGGAAAAATAGGGCCCACATCCAAAATACAAAACCAATCAGTGTAAACTGATTGCTACGTCACCCTGAGTCTATAGCCAAAAATTAAGCTCAAAACGAGGCCTAAAACACCAAAAAAGGGCCCAAAAATCGAATGACATTTCTTATAGACAAAAGGTACTAAGCAGCTTCTCGACTAAAATTCTCATAAATATATTCAAATTAATAGAATCCAAACGTACTACGATGTGATTCTAGAAGAGTAGTACAGTTTAGACCAAAATTTTAATTAATTCTGATAAGAAATGACAAGATATCGCAACTTAAAGTTTTTGACAATTTTAAAATAATACATACAGCAGAAGTCATGATTTTTACCTGGAAAGACATGCCAAAACTAATTTCCAAGGTCTCTATGACGTCCTCACAAAACTCTATACAATTAGCCTTTTGAATCGCTAGAATGCGATAAAAATTACCTAAGATTTGTTGTTTTGAAGTTTATATTCGCTAACCTTGCGAAATGGAGCTTTATATGCTGCCACTGTGTTAGACCCTGTATATTTTTTTTATTAAGGACAACTATTCAATTGGAAAATTTTGCAGCGGAATCATGTAAAATTGAACTTACTTACATTCCTGGTGCACAATTAGAGTATCAAGTGAATTTGGCGTGCATAATTAATTTTGAGTCGGAAGTCCTCAATT